>VDFB02016812.1:31646-50198 GCA_007258455.2 Sequoia sempervirens | reverse complement strand
CGCGATCCTGCCGACCGACGATTCTTCGCCGTTATTTCGACGTTTACTTTTTCGTCGTCCTTGCGACGAAAAAACAGCGACGGAAAATTTTTGGCCATTGCGTCGCTCTTCCGACAGAGATTTGTCGAACGACCGACGAACGACCGTCGGAAAATGGTGTCAAATCCTGTAGTGCCTTAACAATAGCATATTGGCTTAACCCCTACAAAATATGAGAACATATGTAATATAGAGAAAATACACCAAATATTAAGGATTTTCATGAAGTAGCATGAGAGAAACACAATTTTCAAACCACAATGTTACCCTTATGAGGGTTTTTTACTGTATTCACAAAAATTACTATAACTTCCTCAAATGAAAACCAAATTGCATGAAACTTGTACCATAGGGAAGGTGGTTGATAGCATCAACTTTCACAACCAATCTCACACTCATTGGTTCCCATACAGATCCATACAAGGGCTTGAATTAGTTATTTTCTAAAGAAAATAGATAAAAACAGAGAATTCCCTTAACTCTTTGTTTTATTCAACCACCCTCGAATTTCAAATGGTATACAAATCCTTTATAAAGGAATTTCAACTATCTTTTGACCTTCCAACTACCTCTAACCGACGCTAAAGTCTAAATGTCCCTTCAACTTCCTAATGTTTCTTTCTGGAAACTTTACAATTTTGCATATTTTGTAACATTATGTTGACAACTTTTAGACACCCCTCCAAAAAATGGTCTTAAAACATAAATGATGAACAATACATATGAGAAATGGTCCATGAGACCATAATACAATGATGTATCATCAATATTTGATTATCTTTCAAAATTTATTCCTAGGACTCATGATGGTGTCATGGCTATCTCTCCCATATTTAATGTTTCTGACTTGTACCCCTTTAAGGGATCTTTGGATGTAGGTACAAGTGTGGAAGCTGATGAAGATTAGGTGTAGGACCTTCCACCATCTAAACCTTTGAAACTTGAAGCAATCCTAGACACTAAGGAGGTAAAAAGGACAAGAAATAAGGTATATAATGAATATTTGGTTAAATGGAAGGGTCTTCCACCTGAAGATGCAACTTGGATGAGTGAAGAGGACATCCAACATCATGGCACTTCTCTACAACAACTGATCTCGTGTGGCACTTGAGATCTTTTCCACCCTAGGTGTATGGTGCAGGGGCACCCAGGGGTCAATAGGGGTTAATGAAGTTTTGGTTTTTGTGGCTTGTTTTTTCTTTGTGATCTTTTTGTAATAAGGTCCAATGGACCATTTCAACTAGGTTGTAATAGGGTGAAGAGTCAAGATGTGTCAATTTCTAAACTTGGTGCACCTAGGTCCTGAAATGGAAAAATTGCCATGGTGTAGCCAAGTATGAAAAAAAGGATGTAATAATGGATGTAATTGATGTATTTTGGATTTTTAAGCCTCCTTAGGCATGTTTAGGGTCTTTTGGAGTCAATAGGAGTCTTGATGCCATGTGTTGGCAAAAGTGTCAAAAAATTGTCAAAAGTTGTTGAGCAACTTTGACAACTTTTCATTAAGAGTTGTAAATGGATGTTCCAACAGCTATAACCTTCAAAAAATAGTTGATAACCATTGGGAATAATGGATAATAGTTAAATATTCTCCTTTTGGGTCAAGGCAAGGTTGGTTAATACTCTACATGAAGATTGATGCAATAAAAACTCAGTTTTTTCCTGATTTCATACATTTTTCCTTGCTTTCTGAACTTGTACGAAATTTCTATGCATAGTACGGAAAAATAATTCATATGGGAAGATATAGAAATGAGTCTTATTCAATTTTGTGGTGATTTGGATCATTTTCATTGAATATTGGAGAAGTTATACCCATTTTTCCAAAAGTGGTATGAAACCCTTGAAAACCAAGGTTTGATCACAAAAATGGTCAAAACTTTCCATTCCACTGTGGGAAATTTTTAAATCTTGGTGGAATGGTAGGTTTTCTAACATAATTCAAGTGGAAAAAGGTTTCAAGAAATTACATGGAGTTTGTAAGGAATTATTTGATTCCCTAGGCTTGGCATCTCTATGTGGCAGGCCTAGTATTGTTGCAAAAAGTCAAAATTTTGCAAGTTTGTGAATGTTTTTGTGTTGGTGAAAATGGGATATGTTGAATTGGGTCTGGCGAGGCTTTAGGAACCTTATTTTTGGCTTAGGGGTGTTAGGGTGTGCCAAGGTACTTAGGTTCCTTCATGATGCATTCAAATTAGTCTTCCTTGTAGTCTTGAGAGATCAATCAATTGTGACCTTCACTATTGGTTTCAAGTCTTGTGGTTTGGAGACCTTGTGGGGAATATTTTCAGGTGTCTAAATCCAAGTTTCTTTTCCTAAAATTTTCCTTTTGAAAATTTTTATCTTGACTGTCCCGGTTGGACAGGGCTACAAGGAATGCCTAGGTTAGTGTTGCAACGATGGAAGAATGGAGGGTTCTAGGTGTGAAATATTGTTTGATGGTCTTGTTTGATCATGTTAATGGTGTTCAGGCCCTTTCCAAGTCTTTTGGTTGCTTCTGGATGTAATATGTTAAGTTGGGGTTATTAGGTTCCTTGTGAGTAAATAGTGAATTGTGTGTGTCCACATAGAGTATTTGAGAGAAGCTATTAAAAAGGAGTTGCTTCCCCTGCCACTCTGCATCATGAAGTGGGGTCCTTAATATGGAATATGAGAGAAAACAAACAATATTAGCATAAATAATTAGTATCAAATGATGTATAGGATCCTAATGAGAAAAAGGCCAAAAAGGTCATTGTTTAATAAAGAAAACACATAAATAAATGAATCTAATCACTTTGACCTAACAAAAGTTGTGGGGGTAATTGCTTGTTCATAACCATTACTCTTAAGTTCTAAGTTTTAACTATCCTATTCAATCTAAGGGTGTGGAGTACTTTGGAATTTTAGTTATTTAATCCTTACCCAAATAATTCATTTTTCCTCCAATGTACCTAGGTCATTACCAACAAAATAAAATTCTTTGTCTAATGGGCAATTCCTTCATGAAGATAAGAAAATCAACTTGCTTCAATAGAAGACATTTTCTCCTATTAAAATGAGGGAATTATTGTTACTAATGAAATGAGAAATGATGGCTCCAAGAAAGTAAAATGCTTTAAAGCACACTCACTAGAAAAATTTAGAAATTAAAGGATGGAAACCACACCCCTGTACCCATACCCACATTTCTCAATGACTATAATTAAGTGAAATACAATTGTATGTTTCTTCATTTTCTTGTGTACTCTTTCAAAAACAACATCCACATCCTTGTACCCATATCCCATGTCTTATGATAACAATGCTTAAAAGCGAGCCAACAAAAAGAGAAGCGGGAATCAATAAAGAACTTTTGAAAAATTATGGAGTATAGTCAATACAAGAATCAAAATTTATCAAAATATAAGTAACACACTAAGAGAAGAGGTTCCAAACTGATTTAGTTTCTCAATGAGGAGGGGTTTCCCCTTTATAATGATCAAGAATGTTTTTAACTTGAGCATTATGTTCAATGTTGATACTGAGATTATATTGTGGTTAAACTAACATTTAAAAAGTCAATGATGAGCTTCTTGATGGGTGTCTTTGGTTTGTATCAAGGGATTGCAACATAATGCATGAATGCATTATGGCTTGGTGGATGTCATGGAAAGAAATTGTTGGAGAGGGGTTGGGGTTTCTTAGCTGATCCATTGTTAGGTAACTAGTAGTTGACATTCTAACTAATACAATTGCTATAACTACTTTAAGTCAAAATCCTATCTCACAAAGGGGATTGTTATAACTGATACAATTTTTACAACTAATATGTTATGGTATAGGGGATTGTTATAACTAATAAAATTGTTACAAATACTACTAGTTATCCCTCTAGCTTTATTTTTTCCTATACAATAAAGAAGGATACTGATGGTAAAGTAATTTGGTAAGTGTATACCTGGTGATGAAATATATGCTAATCTAGACTGAAGCCATCATTTCTCCTAATATTCACTGCAACAACAGTCTCCTCTATTTCACCTTTGTATATGATGTACAATCCTTCCCCTACTTTCAAATGCTCTGAGAAGTTGCCAGTGGCATATTCAATGTCATTGAGAGAGTATTTTCTATAAAGAAGATTATTTGAGGAAGAGGGCGAGGTTTTGATCCGTGGTCTCGAATCCAAGTAGTCTTCAAGCTTTATAATTGCATCATCTCTTTCTGGCACGAGGTGATCATTCATCTCCTTCAGTCACTCGATCTCTGCAAGTGCTTTGAGGGAGTCAATCTCACGAAATCAAAAATGAAAACCCTCCTCCATTTCACTTTTGGCACTCATATTTTATTTTTTATTTTTATTTCCCCCCATTTCTTTAGGTTTCTTTATTTCATTTTATATCTTTAGGTTCTTGTATTCTTTCTATGACTTTAGGTTGCTTTCTTAATTTATTAATTTCTTTGTTTCTTGTAAGGTTTCTCATTCATATTTTATTTTATTTTTAATCATCTTTCCCTAATTTCATTAGTTATTTCTTTCTTGGATTGACCCTCTCTTTATTTCATTAAGCTTTCTTAATCTCATTAATTTTATTGTATTTTTAATCATTTTTGTTCTTTCCTTAATTTCTTTATTATTTTGGTTCTTGTATTCATTTCATATCTTTAGGTTTTATTGTTTTATATTTTTAATTATTTTATATTCTTCAATTTTATGGGTCTTGTTTTAAAAAAAAAATCTTATATTGCAAATTTTATTCAATATATTAGTCACTATTGTGTTAATAATTAATTTTATTTTGATTTTATTATATTATGTCAATCATTCTTTATTTTAATTTTTTTTCGTCTCTTTATATAAGGTTGCTTTCTTTTTAGTTTGTTTGTTGTTCTGGTGTAGTCTATTTTTTTGTATTTACATTAGTAGATTTAATTATTTTAGTTTTCCTGTTTATTAATTTTTTATCATTTTTTAGGTCATCTCTAAGTCTTTGCCCTTTAGTCCTCTCACCCCCTCACCTATTTATCACTCCTAGTCTGCTACTTCTTTCTATCTTTCTACTCTCTTGTTGCATGCTTTTTCCTAATGATGGATCATGGAGTTTGATCCAAAATGTTGATTCAAAAAACTCATATAGTTTCAATCCAGAAATATGAACAAACCCATATTTTCTTTTTTATTTGTGTGAAAGTGTCTACAAGATAGCCCTCAAAATGAAATTGGATTGTTTAAATCATATTTTATTAGTGAAATTGACCACAATTTCTCTTTGATACATTTGACATGCTAACACAATACGAAAATCAAATTGGCTTCAAATCATAGTTAAAAACATTAATGATTCATTAACATAATGAGTAATAAAAGTTAAAGGATGTAAATGTTAATTTTTTTATAAAATATGTGAAGGCTTTAAGATTGCACCGAGAGGCAATGCCTTCCACGCAATAGGTATTTTTGGTGCACCAAGCAACCTAAGTGGCCAAATGGCCCGCTTAGGTAGGGGTCCCATGAGGGGGCTTAAGCTCTATGGATTATGATCAAATTTGAAAGAAAAAAGAATAGAGTAATAGTCATTTATTTAGTCATTTGTATTTGTCTGATATTAGTCATTTATTTAGTCATTTAGTTGTGATTTTACCCAATGACCAAATTAGTCACTTATAAATGACCAAATTAGTCATTTATTTTCAAAATACTACTAGTGTTAGTCATGTGACTAAATGTTTTAGTCACGTAGTCATTTATTTTCCAAATTCTACTAGTGGAGATAGACAAAATGCTAGCTATCAGAATCATCAAACTGGTAGAAGATGCAGATTGGATAAGCCCCATGGTTGTCCAAAAAGAGAAAACCAGAGAGAATGATTTGTGTAGATTTCAGGGAATTGAATAAAGTTTGCATACATGATCCATTTCCCACCCCATTCACCAAGGAAATCCTAGAATTAGTTGCAAAAAGAGAGATATACTCATTTACTAATGGATTTTCTAGATACCATCAAGTTAAGATGAGGAAGATCATCCCAAAACTAATTGTTCCACAAAAGGGGTCATATATGTACACTATAATGCCTTTTGAGTTGAAAAATGCCCCTGCAGTATTCAGTAGAATAATGATTAACACGTTTAAGGATTTCATACATGACTTTCTAGAAGTTTACTTGGATGATTGGATTGTTTATGGGCTAGTAAAATATCATGTATAGGTACTCTGCATGATGCTAAATAGATGTAGAAGCATGCAAATTTCACTAAATTTAAAGAAATGTACCTTTGTGGTAACCTTTGGGACTTTATTAGGAGATATTATATGTAAAGAGGGATTAATGTTGGACCCTATGAAATTTTCCCTAATACTAAACCTACCACCACCTAAGAATGCACCAAAAGGTAAGACATTTTTGGGATATACAAGGTATCACAAAAAGTTCATAAAAAAATATACCAGTATTGCTGCACCATTAAAAGATTTATTGAAGAAAAAAATTGGTAGGAATATTGAATGGAATGAAGAGTCTCAAAAAGCATTTGATACTTTAAAACAAAAGATCATGGAAGCACCAATCGTAATATTGCTAGATTGGAACAACCCTTTTCATGTTCATTTAGACACTTTTGGTATTACTATAGGAGTACTACTTACCCAACCCAAAGGAAACAAAGACCACCTTGTTGTCTTTACTAGTAGAAAACTATCTATTGTGGAGAATAATTATACCACCACTGAAAGAGAGGCGTTGGCTATGGTCTACGTACTATAAAAATATAGACACTACCTACTATCCACCCCATTCACTTTCTTTATCGATCATGAAACTCTTAAGTACCTACTCAATAAACCGCTAACACATGGATGAATATGCAAATGGTTGTTGTTGTTTCAAGAATTTGATTTCAAAATTATGGTGAAACCTAGTAAAAACAACCAAGGACCATACTACTTATCTTGGATTGAGACAAGAGAAGAACCAGATGCTCAAGGGGAAGATCTCCCTAGCACACATTTTTTTTACATTAAAGTGATATCGGATGAGCTACAAGAGATTTCCATATTATTTTCTACACGTGAATTCCCTAAAGATATATCGCTACAAGAGAAGCAATCACTTGTGTGGAGGGCTACCCCATACACTTTAGTTAAAGGAGAGTTACAAAATTTAGGTAAGGAAGATATCTTGAGAAGAGTGGTGTATAAGCACAAACATAAGTCAATCCTAAAGGAAATACATGAAGGAGTTGCAGGGGGCATAACTGCAGTGAAACCACCACTAGAAGGGTATAAATTGTAGGACTATGGTGGCCAACTCTTCATAAAGATGCTAAGGAATATACAAAAGGCTATGATATTTTTCAAAGGGTGGGGAAACCTACCGCAAGAGATGAAATTCCATTAAGACAAGTACTAGCATAAAACCCCTTTAAAAAATGGGCCACAGACTTCATTGGACCTATTGATCAACTGATATAACATTCTAAAGCAAGGTTCATTATAACTGGAGTAGAATATCTCACAAAACGGGCAGAGGCAGAACCTACAAAGGATTGTACCACAAATATTATCGTGATATTTCTATATGAGAACATAATTACAAGATATGGATGTCCACTTAGTATAGTGAGTGATCAAGAGAAACATTTTGTAAACAATATGATAAAAGAATTACTATAGAATTTCATGATAACGCACAATAGAATCTCCCCTATCACTTACAAGCCAATGGGGCAAGTGAAGCATCAAACAAGATAATTAGGAAAGCCCTTTCCAAAATGTGTGTTGGGAATAGGACAGATTGGGATATAAACATACCTATGGTACTCTGGGAATGCCACACATCATATAAAAGAACCAACAAATTTACTTCATTTCAATTAGTTTGTGACATTGATGCTACAGTCCCTATGAATTTTATAGTCCCCAACCTATGTATCGAACTCACTCAATGGTTGGAAGATGACAAATACCTCATACAATGATTAGAAAAGTTAGATAAATTGGATGAGTATAGACAAATTGCAATTTATAATCACCAAATTGAGTGCCAGAGACAAAAAGCATGGCATGATAAGAATTTAAGGCTGAAAACATTCAAAACAGGAGATTTGGTACTACTTTATGACATCAAGTTCAAGAAACAAGGTAAATTGAAATCTATTAAATGGCTAGAATCACACTATATCCATGACATAAATTATTATGAAGCAATGAAGCTTCAATAAATAAATAGCACCCTGATGACTGGATACGTAAATGGAGCACACATCAAAGATTACCACTTTTTGGTAGTCTAAAAACATCAAATAAGGAAAACCAAATCCTAATATATATTATGTACTATAGTTCAAACCATAAAAACAATAAAAATTTAAAACACCCAAAAAGCAACCCCTCACATCAAAAAATAAAATAGCTAGAAAAACCCACATAATGGAAAATAGCATTAAATACATCACCACCCACTCACCTATTTAACCTTCACATCTCACTCCAAACACTCACTTGTCACCTATGCAATTCACAGTGTGTGCTCATTCAACTAATCCCAAACCTACTCTACAAAATCCTTTGCTAAAATAGTGGCCACCCCAACCATAGTTAAAATATTTGAGAAGCCTCAATCCAAGTACCAAAAGTACCCATACATGGCTCTAGAAGTAGATAAGGATGGGGCATTCTCTGAGATACCACACAATGTGGTATACATGGATGATTTTTGCAAATATATTCACAAATAAATTGTAGAAATTAATCACACTAAATTTGAGGAGCTCCGCAAAACACTCCTCTAAGATGATGAGAAGACATATAAACCAAAATATATAGAGATTGACTAAAAAAAGATGGATATTTGGAAAGACTATTTAGATTTTTCAATTGAACAAACATAGGTGAGAATTGTACTAATCCAGGAGCATGATGAGTTCATGTTCCTAGAAAAATGCTACCAGATTATAAAGGAGGCAATTCACATGGTGAAAAGGCTTAGCATGGTAGGAAGCATCCCTACCATGAAGGCCATCAAAAATAGCAAGCTGCAACAATTGACAGAAACAACCCTTGATGGTTAGAGTATGAATGTAAAAACAATAACAAACAATGGAGTTCACTATACCACTATGAGGATTGAGTACAAAGTTTACTATGCCAACTAGGAGAACTCCACCACCGCCACTACAATCCACACATCCTACCAAATGGTAGTGGAGGGAAAATATTTTGACCTTTGCGAGGTCATGCGAGAGGAACTGATGGAGAACATCTAGAAGATCAAGAACTCCAAGTACCACTTCTAGTATGGTACATTACTAATATGCTTAATTTTTACTTCCTTAGAGAATTACCAAACTTGACAGGTGAAGTGTGGCAATAAAACCAATTGGTGGTAGCCCAAATTAAATATCACATTAACCAATTCTCAGACATCCAATCCTCAAAAGTTGTATACTAGGGGTTCTTCAAGACCTTCCAAGAGAAAATATAAGAAAGAGGAAGGATTCCCCATGAGTCCACCACCCAATACACCAACATAATAACCTTCATGGTGAATAAGGACTACATATACATGGAGGCATCAGAACTGCGTATGATGTGGGTACCACGGATACCCTACGAACTCATCGCACAAGAGGTAGATGCTTATGTCACTACCTTGCTTAGCCAACCCAAGGATCTTAATGCAGGGAATTTTGGTACTTACAAAGAGGTAATAGAGAACAAAATCAATAAAGAGGCACATGAGAAACTAGAAAAGAATAAAGAGAAACTCCAAAAATAATGGGGAATATCAAAGGGAGGGTTTTCTCAATTCTCTACTACCACAACATGATTGAAAACCTCCTCTGCAAGAAGGTTAAGAAGGATTCAAATCACCTCATCAGGAAAAGTAGAAGGCCCCACCACCTCCACACAAACAATATCTACTCCAAGGAAACCACCCTAAGTCACCCCACAAAAGAGGCCCCAACAAGCAAGGCCCAAATAGATATCTAAGAGAAAAATGTAGAAGGATAGAATAGAGGAAGAAGTAGAAGAGGTAGAAGTAGAGGAGATCATAGAGGGTGAAGAAGAGTTTGAGAAACCTCTGAAGAGGAGGAAAAGAGGGGAAAGAACTTCAATACCCACTCCTCAAGTGACTCTAAAGCAACCTCAACCACCAATTGACATCTTGGTGACTACCAATGCCATCCTCCACTTTAGGATGCTACCAAAAGTATTAAACATGAATGAGGAAGTAGATGAGGAAAATAAAGGAAAAATAATGTTGCAAGCATGAGTTAGTTTGGTGGTGTTGTCATTAATGTTTTCATTGATGTCAACACAATTTTGTATATTGTAGATTGTACATGTGTAGTTGAGATGCTACTAAGATGTTGTGAGTACATGGAGCTATCTTTATAGTGTTGCAGTTGTGTCGGTTTGAGTTTCCAAGTGCTTTTGAGAAAATTAATAAAGAAGTCAGAGTGATGAATGTGTTCAGATTGTGCTTTGGTATGTGCTTTGCATTTTTCCTATGTTGATACTATTCTTGTACGGATCTAAAGGTTTGATAAGGATGGTCTAGTGGTGATATCTCCTAATCTTTAGCTTCTAGTTTGATGGTATGTGGAAGTTACATTCATCGATATGTGAATTGTTCTGGCAGAGTTGGTCTTCTGTGGACTAGGAAAAATGTTTCTACTCCACAGTCCTTTGTTGTTTTGTTTTAGATATGGGATATGTCTTATGAAGGTGTTTTCTAGTCTTTGACAAAGAAGGTTGAGATTTGGTGGTCTGAAAGTCATGTTTCAATTTTGTTGTGTGTGTTTGCATAGTCTGGATGGACTGGTGAAATGTGTTCAGTGTTTGAAGTTTGTTGCACTTGCTGCAAATGTATCTAAAGGAATTTAAGATGTATTCTCATGCATGATGAAGTGTGTTGTGGCGTCCATGTGTCATCTTCTTGTTGGGAAGCATGTACATCAATGTTCATTTGTGTTTTCATTAGGTTTGGCTGACTTGGTGTTTACACTTCATTTGAAGAATTAAAATTAATTAGGGAAGCGTGTGGTTGATTCGAGACATTATCATTTGGTCTTGGTTAAATGTTTTATTGGTTCAGTCTCATTCCTTTCCACCATGGGAATGTTGAGTTTCTGACCTAATTTGAATTTATGAGATGAGGTTTTTGTGGCTTACCTTGATGAAAGGTTCTAAGGTTGAAGATGGTATAAATGCAAGTCGAATTGTGAATATTTGTATGACAGTGTGCTGCAAAGTGATGAAGTAAGCCACAAATCATAAGAGAAGAAGTGTGTGATAGTGTGTTGAGGTAGTAGTTCTTCATTGTGTTGGATTCTTGAAGGAAATGAGCTAAAGGTTTATGCAATCCTCTATTCAAGGCTACAAATGTGTGTTAATTGTTGTGGTGGATCTTTGTTCTCTTTTGTATCTATAGGCAGTGAGCCTCAGTATTGGATAGTGAGTCCTTTCTATGGGTAGTGAGCCTTTGTATTTGGACAATGAGTCCTCTTCTGGGTAGTGAGCCCTTGGTAGTGAGCCTTTGTATTCTGTTTTATAATCTCTTTATATTGTGAGTTAACCCTCACTGCGGTTTTTCCCTCTTTGGGTTTTCCACATAAAAATTATGGTGTTCATTGTGTTGATTTACTTTGTATTATTTGTGTTTCATGCTCATACTTAACAACAAAATAGTGTGGTTGTGGAATTGATAAGTGTTAAAGTTTTACGTTGGAATTTTGTGATAACTGATTCAACCCCCCTCTCAATTTTCCTACACTTGTTTAACAATTGGTATCAAATCTTTGGTTCCTTGGTGTAGAGCTTAACCGCTTAAGGAAGATCTGGTGGGGCATAAGTTGGAAATCCCTATGTTTGATGGATCTAATTATAGTGATTGGAAAGCGCAAATGAGAGGATATATTCAAGACCTAGAAGACTATTGAGACGAAGTATACTCCTCCGGCGAATGGTCCTACTTCTGCAGATGAGGTTTCTGCTTATGAGGAGAATGAGAAAGTGAGGTATGCTATTTACAGTGCTTTATCTAAAACTGAGTGAACTAAGGTCCTTTCTTTAGATACTGCTTATGATGTCTAGAAGAAGTTGGAAGAACTATATGAAGGAAATGAAAGAGTAAATTTGACAAAGAAGTTGGCAGCAAAGCAAAAATTTGAGAATTTGAAAATGGAAGAAGGTGAAGAGTTTACAAGCTATTTCTAGAGGGTTGAGATGACAACAAATGAATTCAAGAATCAAGGGGGAAAGCTGACCGATGAAGATATTATTGAGAAGATCCCAATCACCCTACTAGATTGCTACAGTGATAAGATCTCAGTTATTGAAGAGATGTATGATCCTATGAAGTATACTAAAGAATAGTTCTTCGTAACTTTGAAGGCATTTGAGATGAGAAAGTTTAGGAAATAAGAAAAGATAAAGAAAAAATTTAAGGCAATGAATATTGAATATGATCTGAAGAGTGATGGTTCAAATGAGTTGGAAGTGAACTTCACCAAGAAGTTGAAGAAAGGTACTAAAAAGTATAAGGGTATGTTTCCCTTTAAATGTTTTAGTTGTGGTAATATCAGTCATTTTGCTTCAAGATGTCCAAATAGAGTTGTACATAAGAAGAAAAAGGATTATAAAGATAAGGATATGAAGGATAAGAAATACAAGAAGTTGTACTATGTTAAAGAAGAAGCTGAAATCTCTGATGATGAATCTGAAAATGAGGTTGATGATAGTGAATGCTTATTCTTAGCTGTGGAAAGTAAATCTATATCTGCTAACCCTAGAAAATGTGCAAGCAAGGAAGCTCTAGAGAATAAGAGGAATAGGATGGAAGGTACTTTTGTTACCTCTTTTCATGCAAGAAAGGATGAAGACTATTGGGTAATTGATAGTGGATGTTCTAATCACATGACCGGAGATAAGAGTAAGTTCACTAAACTTGAAAATTATGATGGTGGTTTAGTCATGTTTGGTGATGATTAAGGAGCTAATATTTGTGGGAAAGGTTCAATTAGTTTTGATGGAGTGCACAACATTGATGATGTATATTATGTGAAGGGTTTGAGGCATAACCTTTTGAGTGTTGGTTAGATGTGTAGCAGTGGTTTTAAACTTGTGTTTTAGAATAATACCTGTGAAATCAGGAAAGGATCCACAAAATGGAGATATGGTTGCTCCTAGAAGGAGAACTCATGGAAACATATTTCATCTTAAGGGAGTTGATGGTCAATTCCTTGTATCTCAAGTCAGCGAAAGTTGGTTATGGCACAGGAGAATGGGACATGTAAATTTTGATAATCTGGTCAAAATCAGTTCAAAAGAAATTGTCTAAGGGCTGCCTAGAATCATAAGACCTGCTAATACTATATGGAGAAGTTTTCAATTGGGGAAATAGACAAGATGCAACTTTAAGGGAAAAGAGCACTCTACTATCAGAATGTTGGAGTTAGTTCACATTGATCTTTGTGGTCCGACTAGAATAGGAATCCTGAATGGTGACAATTATTTCATGCTTCTTATTGATGATTATACTCGAATGACATGGGTTGATTTTCTTAGAGAAAAGACTCAAGCTCTGGATAGGTTTACGGGATTCAAAGAAAGAGTGGAAAATGAAGTAAGTTTGAGAATCAAATGTTTGAGATCTGATAGAGGTGGATAATTCACTTCTAGTGAGTTTAATGCATTTTGTGAGCAACATGGCATAAAGAGATAGTTCTTTGCTTTGAGAACCCCTTAATAGAATGGGGTAGTTAAGAGGAAAAACAAGACAATATAGGAAGTTGCAAGAACCATGATGAAAGAATCAAAAGTATTAGATGTGTACTGGAGAGATGCAATACACACTATTGTTTATGTTCTTAATAGAGTTCAAATTAGAAACAACAAAAAGACTCCTTTTGAGTTATGGACTGGTAAGACTCCTACTATGAAGTACTTCAAGGTATTTGGAAGCAGATGTTACATTAAAAGAGACGATGAAAATCTTGGAAATTTTGATGCTAGGTGTGATGAAGGAATTTTTCTTGGATACTCTACTACTAGCAAAGCATATAGATGCTCTAATAAAAGATTGAGAAAAATTGTTGAAAGTGCTAATGTGAAAATTGATGAAGACATACGTAGACCTATTGAGATAAGTGAAGTTGAACCTAATGATCTTATCTATGGACATGCACCTAAGGAGAATAAGGAGAAGGAAGAAGAATAGAAAGAAGAAGAAGAAGAAGAAGAAGAAGAAGAAGAAGAAGAGAATGAGTTGAAACCTGTTGTTAAGACTCCTAAGTATGTACAGAAGAATCATCTGTAGGAACATATAATTGGAGATAAGAGTGAAGGTGTGAAGACAAGAAGTAAAGTAGCAGCTGAGGTAAGTCTATGTTTACTTTCTAAAATTGAACCTAAGTCTATGAGTGAAGCATGTGAAGATGAGAGTTGGATGAAAGCTATGAAAGAAGAGTTGCAACAAATAGAAAAGAATTAGACATGGGAACTAGTCCCTAGACCTGTCAATAAGAATGTAATTGGTTCAAAATGGGTGTTCTGGAATAAGTTGAATGAAAGTGGATAAGTTGTAAGGAATAAGGAAAGACTTGTATGTAAGGGATATTCACAAGTTGAAGGTATAGATTTTGAAGAAACATTTTCCCTTGTGGCTAGAATGGAAGTTATTAGGATGTTTTTGGCATTTTCTACCCACAAGGATTTCAAAGTGTATTAGATGGATGTCAAGTCAACATTTTTGAATGGTGAATTGGAGGAAGAAGTGAGCATGAAACAACTTGAATGGTTCTAGTTATTTGACAAACCGGACATGGTTTGTAAGTTGAAGAAGGCATTGTATGGATTGAAGCAAGCTCTGAGAGCTTGGTATGCAAGATTGGATAGATACCTGACAAAGCAAGGATTCATCAAATGCTCTGCTAACAACAATCTCTACTTCAAAGTGCAAGGTAACAAAATGTTGATAGTAGTTGTATATGTCGATGATATCATTTTTGGTGGAAATGAAGGCATGTGTAAAAGGTTTATTGAAGAGATGCAAAAATAATTTGAGATGTCCATGATTGGTGAATTGAATTTCTTCCTTGGTCTACAAGTGAATCAAACTAATAAAGGGATATTCATTTCATAATCTAAGTATGTAAAAGAGTTGTTAAAGAATTTTGGGATGGATGATTCCAACCTGGTTAGTACTCCTATGATAACTGGATGTAAACTAAGCAAAGATGATGAATTTTCTAAAACTGATCAAAGCAAATATAGATCTATGATTGGTGGACTGATGTATCTTACTACTAGCATACCAAATATTATGCATTCAGTATGTCTAATTGCCAAATTTCAAGCAGATCCTAAAGAGGCGCATGTTACAACTGTAAAGAGGAAATTTAGATATCTTAAAGGTACACTAGATTATGGCTTATGGTATCCTAAGGGTGTTGATTTCACCATGAGTGCTTATACTGATGCAGATTGAGCTAGTTGTGTGGACAACCGGAAGAGTACCAATGGAGGTTCTTTCTTTCTTAGCAAAAGATTGGTTTCTTGGTTGACTAAGAAATAAGACTCGATTTCTTTAGCCACTACAAAGGCATAATATATTGTTGCAACATCCTACTACACACAGGGTTTGTGGATGAAGCAAACTCTAAAAGACATTGGAGTAATATGTGATGAGCCTATTCCTATTTTTTGTGACAACACAAGTGCTATAAATATTTCAAAGAATCCAGCTATGCATTCAAGAACAAAAAACATATACATCAAATATCATTTCTTGAGAGAAAAGGTGTTGGAGAATGAAGTCAAACTAGAGTATGTGACAACAAAAGAACAAATTACAAACATATTTACTAAGGCTCTTCTGAAGGATAATTTTGAGCATATTAGGGAGAGTTTGGGGGTCATTGGCCCTCCGAACTAGGTGCACATGAAGGTGCATCAGTATAGTGGATTCACAAATTCTTCATTTATCTAGACTGATGAATGTGTCTACTTTGCAGAGGGAGTAGAAAAGGTTTTCATTATTGCAGTATGAGTTCAATGGGTGTACTCCTAAGGGGAGTAATCAGAGTTGTTAATATTTTCCATTGATGTCAAAGGGGGAGAGAAAGTCATGTGAAAAATAGTTGCAAAGGAAGAGAAGATGTTCTCCTAGGATATTGTGTAAGATGTCTTTGATGGTTTTTCACATCATGTGTTGCCATTAATGACAAAGGGGGAGATTGTTGCAAGTATGAGCTAGTTTGGTGGTGTTATTAATGTTTTCATTGATGTCAACATAGTTTTGTATGTTGCAGATTGTACATGTATAGTTGAGATGCTGCTAAGATGTTGTGATTACATGGAGCTATCTTTATGGTGTTGCAGTTGTGTTGGTTTGAGTTTTCAAGTGCTTTTGAGAAAATTAATAAAGAAGAAGTCAGAGTGATGAATGTGTTCAGATTGTGCTCCTGTATGTGCTTCACATTTCTCTTGTGTTGATCCTATGCTTGTGCGGATCTAAAGGTTTGATAAGGATGGTCTAGTGGTGATATCTCCTGAGCTTTAGCTTCTGGTTTGATGGTATGTGGAAGTTATGTTCACCAGTATGTGAATTATTCTAGTAGAGTTGGTCTTCTGTGGACTGGGATAAATGTTTCTGCTCCATAGTCCTCTGCTATTTTTTTTAGATCTTGTGAATCTAGGATATGTCTTGTGAAGGTGTTTTTTGGTCTATAGCAAAGAACGTTGAGGTTTGATGGTCCAGAAGTCATATTTCATTGTTGTTGTGTGTGTTTGCAAAGTCTGAATGGACTGGTGAAAGGTGTTTAGTGTTTGAAGTTTGTTGCACTTGCTACAAATGTATCTAAAGGAATCTGAGATGTATTCTTGTGCATAATGAAGCATGTTGTGGCATTCACATGTCATTTTCTTATTGGTAAGTGTGTACATCAATGTTCATTTGTGTTTTCATTAGGTTTGGTCGACCTAGTGTTTACACTTCATTTGAAGAATTAAAATTAATTAGGGAAGTGTGTGGTTGATTCGAGACATTATCTTTTGGTCTTGTTTAAATGTTTTATTGGTCCACTCTCATTCCTTTCCACCATGGGAATGTTGAGTTTCTGACCTAATTTGAATTTATGAAATGAGGTTTTTTTGGTCGACCTTGATGAAAGGTTCTAAGGTTGAAGTTGGTATAAATGCAATTTGAATTGTGAAGAGTTGTATGACAGTGTGATGCAAAGTGATGAAGTAAGCCACAAATCATAAGAGCAGAAGTGTGCAAAAGTGTGTTGAGGCAATAGTTCTTCATTGTGTTGGATTCCTGAAGGAAGTGAGCTAAAGGTTTTTGCAATCCTCTATTCAAGGTTGTGGATGTGTGTTAATTGTTGTGGTGGATCTTTGTTTTCTTTTGTATTTGTAGGCAATGAGCCTCCCTATTGGACAGTGAGTCCTTTTTGTAGGAAGTGAGCCTTTTTATTTGGAAAGTGAGTCCTCTTCTGGGCAGTGAGCTTTTAGCAGTGAGCCTTTGTATTCTATTTTATAATCTCTTTATATTGTGAGTTAAACCTCACCATGGTTTTTCCCTCATTGGGTTTTCCATGTAAAAAATTTGGTGTTCATTGTGTTGATTTACTTTATGTTATTTGTGTTTCATGCTCATACTTAATAACAAAATAGTGTGGTTGTGGAATTGATCAGTTTTAAGTTGGAATTTTGTGACAATTGATTCACCCCCCTCTCAATTGTCTTGCACTTGTTTAACAAATAATACAATTCATCCTCTAGTATGTCAACCAATCAAACAAAGGGATGGATGAAGCAGTGAAGGGATTTTTGGAGAAGGCACCCAATAAAGAAGAAGAAATAAGGGAGAAGGCCATCTCCATAATTAGTCCAAACATCATTGAAGATCATAAGCAAGCACTAGCCCAAGCACAAACTCAAGAAATATACACAAAACAAAGAGTGGGAAAACTCATGGAGGAGGATCAAGAGAACATAGAAACAATTCAAAAAGAAATTGAGGATGTCACCTGAAAACTCTATGAGGAAATGATTAAGAATAATGCATAATAGGTAGAAGGGTCGCACCTACTAGAGAACAATCCAACCAGGGAAGAAAATAAGAAAATAAAAGATACTAGCAGGTTGCAGAGACAACCATCCCCACTTCCACCATCTTCGTCATACCAATGGTGGGTTCATAGGTAGATTTTTCTAGCATATCCCCACTATAGAAGATTTAGTTGGGAGACATTCTTCACACCTCCATAAGGGAGGAAATTCTCAATGACCATGTAAGTACAATGTGTTAGGGTTAGAGATGGCAGATCTAACAATTAAATGCAGATTTAATTAACAAAACAGAGAAACTAAAATATTCACAGAATAAATCATAACACAGAATTTAACGTGGTTCACCCAATTCTGGGCTACATCCACCAAACCACAGCCATCCAATACTTTTATTATCCAGTGAAAAACCCTATTACAATCTTGCGAATAATCGCGTTTTTCATCATACTGAAATACCCATCCGAACCCCCTT
>VDFB02016812.1:0-24172 GCA_007258455.2 Sequoia sempervirens | reverse complement strand
AGAGAGAGAGAGAGAGTGGTGAGATAGAGAGAGAGGAGGGAGGTGAGAGAGAGAGAAGGGGGAGGAGAGATGGAGGGAGAGTTAGGGATAGATAGAGGTGAGAGAGAGAGACGTAAGTAGAGAGATGGAGGGGGAGATAAAGAGAATTCGAGGGGGGAGGAGAGAGGTATGGAGAGGTAGGGAAGGAGTGAGGGAGAGTTGAGAGAGAGGAATAGGTTAGATAGAGAGAGGCATAGGTTAGATAGAGAGAATTAGAGAGGGAAGGTGGGTGGGAAGAAGGAAGGGAGAGAGAGGGGGAGATAGAGAAAATAAGGGAGGGAGGGAGAGAGAGAGGGAGGTGAGAGAGAGAGTAGAGAGAGATGGATAGGTAGAGAGGTATTTCTTGAGCTCAAGGGAGAGAGAGAGAGGTCTGGAGCATAATAGATAAACAATGAGTGAGATAGAGAGAGGTGATACAACTTGCTGATTACTGGAATTTGTCCCGATTACTAAAATTTGACTAAGTTTAAAAAATTATAAGATCTTCCAAAAACTAGAATTTGCATTATAACTCCAAGAGATCTGAAACCACTTTCAAATATCTTGAAACTATATATATGAAATATAACTTAAAGGATAAGAAAGTAAATGTCCATATGTAAATTTCAACTTATGCTTAAATTTTTATTTCATGTATCTAGGGTTGAGGTGTAAGGTTTAGGGTATTCAAATTACAGTTGAGGGTATCAGTATAGAGGCATCATTCACATTTGTCACTCACTAAACTTGGTTTGGGATGATTGAATTGGTCACCTGAGCCATTTGGAGAGCACTAAATTTGGCGCTCATGAAATCCTTATTTTGGGGAAAAAAAGAATGTGGAATATTTTTTATGTCACATCTTGGTGCACTTACCCTTGATGTTTCTCAATCTAACATGTAATTATTATGAAGGATGGATTCATTTATCTTTTAGTGATCCTTCTTAAGTAGACTTTCCAAGTTGGACATGTGGGGCTTTAATTGAAAGTTGAAATCAAGGGATAGGGTTGTTTTGCATAGATGCACATCCTAATGTCTAGATAAGTGGTACGATGAGGTGAAATATGCTTGATCAATGGATAATATTTTCTTCAAAATGTAATATGGAAGGATATGTAAGCAAGTGAGAATGGATGGAGGAGATAAGTGGAGGGTGGAGATTGAGAGATGAAACGAAGGGTCGTGATTCCTCCAAGTTGCATGCTCACACATATATAAGCAAGAAGTGGGGACAAGTGGTTTGAGGAGGCATGTGTGAAGATGAAGGGTTTAGATTTTCTCATTGGTTTTGAAATGTAGGTAAAAATTAGAGGATAATGTCTTTTTTCTTTTAGTGGTATAAGGTAGAATTTTAAATTATAAGAAAATATTAAAAGATGATTAATTAGTCTAATCAATTATATAATAGGATAAACCCACAATAGTGAGTCCCAAACTTGGGACATTAGATTTTATAATTCAGATTTGTTTGAACGAAGGTGCCTTCATTTGATAGTGAATTGAAAACACCTTCGTTCGAAGGTGGGCCTTTGTTTGAAGGTTGAAATGTTAAAAAAAAATTGAATGAAGGTAATTTCCCTAAAAGTAATTTCTTTGAACAAATATCCCTTTTATTCCTTTTAAGGAAATTACCATAAAATAAATAGAAAGGGACCTTCAAACAAAGCTCCCTTTTTCTTACTTATGGAAACTACCTTTGTTTGAAGGTCTTTTACAAAAAAAACATGGAAATGACATACCTTTTTTTAAGGTCCTTAAATACCTTCAAACAAAGGTGTAAAAGTGATATTTCCATATTAGGTCTAAGATTTTGTTCATACTTTTTTATTTAGATAGCCTTCACCTAAACCAACAAATGGAATGAATATGAAAAAATAATTTGTACGATCATAGCACTTGAAATAAACTTTCCAATGAGTATAATTTTGAATATATTTTGTTTGATTATCATATTTATTTTCTATTGTCTAGTGAACATAGGTTTTTGAAAAATCATCAAGATCTTTGTTCCACACACAGAAAAATAGTAAAATACATTAAAAAAAATAAAAAATATTTACACTAGATATTGATGTTTTTATTTCAACAAAAAAATAAGTTACTTTGGATGCATAAGAAAAAGTTGTGCATCAAAAATAAAAAATAAAAATCATGCAATCTTTTTATAAAACTATGTTTAAAAATTTGTAATTTATTATTTTACAAATAAAGGTATATTTTATGGAAGTAACATCACAAATTCTTTCATATTTCTTTTTAAGATTTAGTTTAAAATGTTGATTCCAGTGCCTACTTTGAGGGAAAAAATGGGACATTATAGTGGGATAATCCAATGATATATTAAGGTTAATTAATTAAGTGGATTTAATTAATTAATATTAGGGTTGTGAATGAGGATTATTTTATTTATATATATGGAGATGAATTTTATGTGTTACTCAATTTTAAAATATTATATTTATTATTAAATATGATAGTAAATGACTATCAAATTTAAAATAAATTATAAGAATTTTTATTAACACACTTGTATCATTACACTCAACCCCTTATTGTCATTGTAGAATGTCTCTCAATATTGATAATGATTTATTTAATTAATTTGTAAAAAAATGATGTACATAAATCCAAGTGAATATGAGGTGTCTACCCCTTAAAAACACTATTTTTAAGGTTTGAAATACAAATCTTATATATATGATTAAAAAAAAATTATCCTTTAAGAATGTCATTCATATATATTTATAACCTCTATAAAGATAATGTATATATAAATAACATTATTATATATTATTTATATATACATATAAATAATACTCTTATATAATTTATATATAAATAAACTAATATTAATATATAATAGTCTTAAAGTTATAAAATTGCATCTTAAAATAAAGTATAAACAATAATATTGTTTTTATATGTATTTAAGCAGAGTAATGTTACTTATATATGTCTAAATCAAATAAGTAATAAAAAAAATACAATTATATATATTTAAAAATAAATAAATAATTTTTAAATAATTTGAAAGCAAAATAAAATAATTTTTAAATAAAAATAAAACAAACAATATAAATAAAATTAATTAATGATTAAAATAATAGTATATATAGAATATAAAATAACTTCAAATTATATATCTCCACTTTTTATAAAAAAAATATATTTTTTTTCTCTTTTAAAACTAAAAAATAAATAAAATGTGAAGGCAAAGATTAGAAAACTATTCCTTTTAGCATTTCAAAACTTTGCTCCACATCCCTACATTCAATTGAGCACACACTAAAACTAGCACTTGCATCTAAAGGAGGTTCAGGATTATGCCCATAGAAAACTATACATACGTGCATGCAAATTCTAGTTGTTGTGACTAGATTAAACAATTAATAATAAATCCTAAATAATTAAATAAAATAAACAAACAAATCTAGATTTTTTCTTTAAAAAAGTAAGTATGATTATAAAATATTTGCATATAGATTTAAAACATAAAGTAATACAAACAAAAGACTCATATGCGTCATGTTCCTGCCGATTGCAATGTCACTTTGTGTTGTCTTAAAAATAAAAAATATTACACATGGAGTGTTCATTTTTTATTTAAATTGTAAATCTTTGATGAAAGCTAAAGCCTTACTTATTATAAGCAGAATCAAATATTTGTGAATAGAAATATATATTCATAAATATTTGTGAATATAAATAGATATTCATAGAATTAGCATGGTATGATAGAGATCATATAATTTGAAAGTTTATACAAATAATGACATGCATTATCGTAAATAATTATGTAGCTGAAGTTTATAGTTTAGTATTAAACCATGTTGCATATACTATCAATTTCAAAAGTATAGTGAAACAATATTTAATACAAAAATGCTTTTGTCAAAAACAAAGCTCTCCAATCCTACACGCTTAAAACAATAATACGATTTCTTGTCCTATTTATAAATATTGTTAGAGTGCTATTGATATCTTTGTACGTAGATGATCAGGTTCCAATTTTGGACTTGTAACAACATAAAAGGATGTATAAAATTAAAAAAATGAAAGAAATGTGTTTTTCAAAGAAGCTAACTGAATTTCACAAATTAAAGTTGACATTACAAATAATTGAAGTGCACAAAAAAATTTATTAAAAGAAATAATTTTGAAATTGACAAACGAAATAACAATAATTAAACTTAAAGAAAAAATAAGTATTTTTGAGTAAATTTAAGGTTTTCAGAAAAATCTCATTTAAAAAAAAAAAGCTTCATTAAAATTGAATTAACTTGTTTGGGAAAAAACTATACAAGTATATATTGTTAAGTAATTGATTGAAAAATTATTAAAAAATAAGTCAATTAATTTAAGTAGTAAGAAAATTATATGTAAAATAAAAAACTTATACTATATTTATAATATTAATTTTGAACAACTAAGAATATTAAATTAATAAATATCTTATTAAAGTATAAATTTATTAACAAAATTAATTTACAAATTTAGATGCTTTATTAGAAACATAAAACAAGTTTTTAAAAAAAACTTTGAATCAAACTATTTAAACAATTTACACTTTAATTTCTTAGGAAAAACTATTAAAATATCAACCATTCCAGAAGTTCCCTTACGACCATATCAACAAGAATATGCCCATGTACGTGAATGACAGGTACATGAACGATCACTGGGCGATTAAATTGTCAATTCTATATTATGAGTCGTCAAGACATACAGCCATGCCTTACCTAAAAAGTTTGTATTTTTGCTATTTTTATTTGAAAAAGTTAACTTGATGGGATCCTTTGGTTGCCATATAAACAATTAGTCAATCATATACTATTGTAGAATAGTGAAAAATATGACACTCCACAACTATTGTTTAATTATTATTATTGCTTGCATCATCCCAATATGACTGTTCACAAGTATTAACCAATAGAATTGGAGAAAAATGGATTTTAAATATAAAAATAAATATGAAATAAAATTGAACATTATAAAATATGGTCAACAAAATTTAATTCTCGCATCCTATTGGTTGATTCTTGTTAAAATATTGAAACTAGATGGAAGCATAAGTATACCTGCCTAGGGAGGAACTAATAAAAAAAGAAATTGACATCAAATTGACAAAAATGACACACATGAAAAAAAAATGTTCCCTTTCAATTGTCGAATCAATATTTATTCGACTTTTATGATTTTGGAGGCTTTTACCTGATATTTTGAAAGCTTTTATCATTAAATGACAACTAAACTTGTTTTCGGCATTATTTGAAGACGTGAGACTTATTCCAAGCTCAAATCTTACATAGGCTAAATATCAGTTTATCATTGATTAATTTACAGCAAAGAAATCTTCAAATTGCTTTACTAAGCATACGTTTGTTTTTGTTGTACTTGGCGCCCAAGGAAGCTTTGGAACCTTCCTTTCTACTGTTTTTAAATTCCTTGACTCCCACCGTAAAATATCTTTTAAAATCTATGAATAATAGATAATTGTCATCAAATTGACAAAAATGACACATGAAAATAAAATGTTCCCTTTCAATTGTTAAATCAATATTTATTCGACTTTTATGATTTTAGAGGCTTTTACCTGATATTTTGAAAGCTTTTATCATTAAATGACAACCAAACTTGTTTTCCGCGTTATTTGAAGACGTGAGACTTATTCCAAGCTCAAATCTTACATAGGCTAAATATCAGTTTCTCATTAATTAATTTACAGCAAGGAAATCTTCAAATTGCTTTACTAAGCATACGTTTGTTTTTGTTGTACTTGGCGCCCAAGGAAACTTTGGAACCTTCCTTTCTACTGTTTTTAAATTCCTTGACTCCCACCGTAAAATATCTTTTAAAATCTATGAATAATAGATAGCCTGTTCAGATTTTGCTTCTTCCCTCTCTTGGCGTGCGGGTTTTGATTTGAATAAACGTTAAAATTTATGAAAAGCCCAATCAACATATTGACTTATTTGATCCCCCTGGTTTATCCGGGAATATACACAATGAAATTCAGATTTACTCGTTCCATAATGTATACATTGGACTGTCTGCAGAATCGGGAATGTTCGAATTCAAAAGAAGTTGAGCCACACAAAATTTCACACGTCAAAACATTGGGATACTGCTACACTTCGCTGCAGATAACAGGCAATTTCTTTGCAGAAACCCATGTAGTTTGGGGCACAATTGTAAGCTCTGATATGGACTTTTTTAGAGTATGTGAAGTTTTAGGTAAGAAAATTGACAAGAAATTACTGAATTCTTCCAAGCTTGAATCTGTCGTGACATGAAGAGGATTAATAAGACGCTACGCAACCGAATTATCTAGTACTTCCGTGGTGAATTTGATGAACACTGCAAATATCATTACGCGTTTTTGAGGGGTTTTTTCCTTGAATGTTCTGAGTGTGTATGCTTTATATAGTAGGCTTATTTGGGCTACAGCCTGCAAAATTTGTTGGATGCTATTTTCATTATCTCACAAATCAAACTGGGTTGTTGTGACTCATCTCGGAATTATTTCTCTGGTATGTTTTGATTCTTTTGAATTTAGTTTGAGTTGGTGAGTCTCATTGCTGCAAGACACTTCAGTTTGAGCTTGGCTGTTGAGAAATTCTTTGTTATCTCAAAGGTAAATCTGAAATTGGGTCTTGGAAAGGGTACTACGAGGCATCATCCCCTTGCTTATTAAGAGAGGCACAATAGATTGCAGGCCGAATCACCACACCTTCACCAGGAGTAAAAGCCAGGTAGTATCTTAACTCACCCACAGATTGAGATTACAGCCGCTAGCAGAATTAATCACCCCAGCCTTGGAAGAGTAAATGCCCAACAGTCTCTTAACCATAACTGGTAGCCACTGGCTGGTGCATTCACTCTAGAGTTGTGAGAAACTATCTCCAATAGTCTTAAACTTAGAGATTCCACCTTAAAGCAAGAGGAAACTGAAACTCATTCAGCCTTTGTGAAGAGTAAAAGGCAAGTGGTCTCAAAGACACAAACTTAGATTACACTGACAGATAGTATAAATCACCTCAGCCTTGCCAAGTGTAAAAACCTTATTGTCTCAAACTCAGAGATTAGACCTAATAGTGCCCTTGCAAAGAGCCAAAGCCCAATGGTCACAAGCTCAGATTACATCTAATAGCTGGAGGAATCAATCTAGCTTTCCAAATAGCCCAAGCCCAATAATCTTATACTCGAATTATAGGTAATAGCTGGAGAAATCATTCTGACTTTATCAAGATAGATCTGAGACTAAGAGCCTAAGTTACTGACATAGAGATTATACTCAATAGCAGGAGGAGTCACTTGACCATTTAAGAGTAAAAGCCCAATAGTATCTTGACTCGCAGCTTACAACTAATAGCAGGAAGAATTATCCTAACCTTTGAAAGACTGAAATTCCAGTAGTCTAACTCAGATTAGAGCCTTTCAGCCTTGCAAAGAATAAAATCACAATATTCACATTTCAACATACTAGGAAAAAGGAACTGTGTTTTTCTTTGCCAGAGGAAGAGAGCATTACAACAAACTGTAATCTGTCTGTCATTGAACTGATAAATTATGTCACTGACTAGATACAATCCCTTAGACAGGACTATGTCTTCTTCATCCAAGAGTTATGATGTTTTCTTAAGTTTCAGAGGGGAGGACGTAAGAAAAACATTTGTAGATCACCTGTATACTTCCTTGGAAAAGGCAGGAGTTAATGCTTTTCTAGATAGCCAAAAGTTGAAAAGAGGGGACGAGATCAGTTCATCAATTCTAAAGGCAATCGACAACAGTGCCATCCTCATTCCTATTTTCTCCATGAACTTTGCAGAGTCCCATTGGTGCCTGGAAGAGGTAGCCCACATGTGCAAATCAAATGGTGGAATTATACCCTTATTCTATTATGTCAAGCCAACAGATGTAAGAAATCCTGAGAGAGGTGTCTTTGCTGAGGCTTTTGAGAAGAAGAAACAAAGATACACACCGGAAAGAATTAATGGGTGGAAGAGCGCTCTCTTTAAAGTTTCCTCCTTCTCTGGATGGTCTACAGAAGACACGGCAGGGTATGTAAGCTAATTGCTTATTTTTTTGTGAAATTGTTAAGTCATATAACTATTAAAAATAATGCATTAGGAGATTGTGTTCATGCTACTCTGAAGAATTATAGGAAAGTTTGGTAAGATATAAATTCTTATGCAGAGAATATTCACCATTTGTATAAGCTAGCAATATCAAGGACCTTAGATTAAACCTTTGACTACAGGTGGAATCACTTCACTCTGTGAACCGTAAAGTCCCAAAAGTCTCACCTTTAGATGCCTTGAAAATGCATTTGCTTCACCCAGTTGGACCTGTGATCAATTAGTAAGATGAGTGTTATTTATGTGCAAGCAAATTGCTTGTTAGTTGTAAAATTAGAAAGAAATGCATCGAGAATTTACTTTAAGATACTTTTATCATACTACTCTGAACCGTAGATTTATAATTTTATTACAGTAAGAATCATAGAGCAGTTCAATAAATATGAATGCTATATATTTGGGTAAAGCAATTTTATGGATAGTCCCTTCTAAGAGGGCTTATATATTGGTGTGATTGATTATATAAGAGGAAGAAATATGTTTTTCATTGGCATTTTTCTTCATTCATAGTGTTGTATGTTGTAAAGTTTCCAACATATTATCCTAAAAGTGATGATGAAGAAAAATGAGAAGAAAGGATTACTTTCTTCCTCCTCATCATTATATACATCAATCTTTCTCTTACAGTAGCTCTATACTTATTTTCTAAAATCCATATTCACAAATAGAATACTATCCAAATTTCTGACCCTTATAATTTACGCACTTTTCTTTCTTCTGCTCGGAGCTGAATCCTCTTTCTTCATTGTTGTTTGGATGAATCTTCTTTCTTTATCGTTCTTTCTTCTCTCTTTATCGTTCTTTAGTACTGTAATGTTAAATTTGACAATAATAATGGTCAAACTTTGAGAGAATTTGTCCAGTTTCTCCTGAGTGCATAGTGAAGGTTTCCCTTATATGGTTTTGAAACACAAATCCTAGAAATTCTCAGGTTAAACAACATTTTATTTATTAGTACTAGTCTAAGAGATCTATTTGTTGTTACAGGACACATATAGTAATAATTATTACACAAAAACCAGACAATATCTTATTTTGCAAACTCGGTTGCCTCTCAGATTTGAAGCAGAACTCGTCAAGCTTGTAGTCCAGGATGTTTTCAAGACATTAGAACGAAAGGAAACCCCAGTAGAGGAAGCTCCGCCTCAGCCCTTAGAAGAAGAACCCTCAGATGCAACACCCCAGGGGATCAGAAATGAACCGCTCAGAATTTCGAACTCAATTTTCATCGATATGGCAGAACACGTGAGTAAAGTTATAAAAATGCTCAATACAGACTCTGATGAGAATGTGATCACTGTTGCCATTTATGGAAATGGGGGTGTCGGAAAAACCTCGCTAGCAAAGGCCATACACAATCACATTTATCTCAAATTTGATGCTACCTGCTTTGTATATGATGTGCGTCATAAAGCCCAAAATACAAATGGTATAGCTAAGATGCACCGCCAGATATTGAAAGACCTTGTCAAGTTCAAGGATAAAGTTAAGGATAAGGCTCATGGAAAGATGTTGATGAAGGGCCGTTTGAGGTCCATCAAGGCCCTTGTTATTCTGGAATATGTTGATGACTGGAAGCAGTTGGAGGCTCTACGAGGTGATTGGTTTGGACCAGGTAGCAGAGTGCTTGTAACAACGCTTGACCCTAACATACTAAAGAATGAAAATGGAAGTTTTGTTTATGAATTGCAGGGACTGTCTAAGGAACATGCCCTTGAGTTTTTTAGCTGGCACGCTTTCATGAGAGATAAACCCAAAGAATATTATAAAGAATTGTCATGCAAAGCTGTGGATATTTGCAATAGGCTGCCATTGTCACTTGAAGTTTTGGGTGCTCATTTGTATAATAGAGATTTAAGGCATTGGAATCAAGCCATTCAAACACTAGAATGTTCAAGTTACCATGGCAAGTACGCCATTCTTAGACTTT
The DNA here is from genome assembly GCA_007258455.2 of Sequoia sempervirens. Taxonomy (NCBI): domain Eukaryota; kingdom Viridiplantae; phylum Streptophyta; class Pinopsida; order Cupressales; family Cupressaceae; genus Sequoia; species Sequoia sempervirens. The sequence goes on along the minus strand of VDFB02016812.1, from coordinate 14,083 downwards.
GTTATGATGGTCTCAAATCTGAACAAAAGGAGATGTTTTTAGACATGGCTTGTTTATTCATAGGAAGAAAGAGGGAAATTGTGATTAACTTTTGGGAAGCCAGTCATTTGCGTCCTAATGTAGGCCTAATAGAAGTGAAGCTGAAATCACTCATTAAATTAGATGAGCATGACAGACTTGCAATGCATGGTGACTTGAGGGATATGGGAAGAGCCATTGTAGCAGATGAATCAGCAGAACCGGGGAAGCGTAGCAGATTGTGGAAGCCAGAAGAGGTTGAACTAGTTTTAATGGAAGAAAAGGTGAGCCTTTGAATTCCATTTACTTTATTCTTCCTCCCAATATTTTTCTAGTCCTTGAACTAAATCTGGGAGCTGATAGGATATCAGTTTCCTTATGAGTTGGACCAAACATTGTTGTAGACAGGGTATTTGAGATGTGCTTCTAGTTTATCTTTGTATTTGGTATTTCCCCTCTATTTCATTGGCATGTTGCATAGGACAGTAGTTGTTTCTATTTCCCATAGCATAATTTAAGGTCAATATTGGTGCTAATAAAATTGTATCGATTGTTATCTGATCAGGGAACAGAAAGGGTAAGATGTCTAACCTACCTTCAGCAAGGTGTAAAACTTCAAACTCAAAGTTTTCAAAGAATGTGTAATTTGCAATTGCTTTGGCTTGATGGAGCTCTTGTAGAGGGAGACTACAGAAAAATGCCTCCAGATTTGAAGTGGCTAAGATGGGAAAATTGTCCTCTAAAAAGCTTGCCATGTGAATGGAATATAAAACATGTGGTAGTACTTGATTTAAGCTTCAGCAAAGGCATTGAGGCACTGTGGTCAGAACCATGCAATATAGAGGTGATTTCCAATTTTTTAAGAAGTATTTGAGATTGAAGACCCAAAATGATACTTCATTATTTTTGCCAATGACTCACAAAATTACAAAAGCATTAGTGAATCAAAAAAATAAATAGACAGGAATACCTGCTTGATGAATTCCTAATGATATGCCTTTTCTGTTTGCAGGGTCCAAAAAACCTCAAAGTACTTAAGCTAAATTACTGCACAAGTCTTCAAGTCCTTCCAGATTTAGCCAACCACACGTCTCTCATGCAACTGGAACTCTGTGGTTGTAAAGAGTTGAGGGAACTGCCAGAGTCTATTGGATTTCTGACAGAGCTTAAGTACCTCGACCTGTCAAATTGCTGCAACTTAATCCAACTTCCAAACACCATAACTAACCTAAAATCCCTGGAGGTGCTCTTTCTATCAAATTGTCACAGCATCAGAATGTTACCTGACTCATTTGAATATATGGGAGTTCTAATAAAAGTCAAATTGGATGGAATACCCTTAAAGAGTTTGCCCAAATCCTTTAGATGGTTGTCCTGCATGGAGAAGCTGTCTCTTCATGGTTGCCATGAATTAAGAAGCCTTCCTCAACCAATAGGAGAATTGAATCGCTTGCAGCATCTGGATTTACATGGTTGTTCTAGTTTACAGACTCTACCTGACTCAATCTATGAACTTGAAAGCTTACGCCGGTTGGATATGACTGGTTGCGAAAGAATCAACTTAGGAGAAGAGATAGGGGACCTTATTTGTCTGGAAAGGTTGGTTCTAAGTAATTGTGCAGCAATATGGAGGTTGCCTATATCAATAGGTCAACTTAATTGTTTACAACATCTGAACCTGAATCACTGCACTTCTTTGTTTCGGCTGCCAGAGGATTTGGGAGATCTGGTTTGTTTAGAGGAGTTGTTCCTTAATGAATGCTACAATCTATGCGAACTTCCACAGAGCATCGGGAAGCTTTCTTGCCTAAAGACTCTAGAAATGGAAGAAACCTACAGCCTATCTGTTCTTCCAGCTAGCTTTTCAAGACTTAGTTCCTTAAAGAATCTAAAAGCGGGTGGTTGTCCTCTACCACAAAATATTGGAGAGTTGTCATCATTAGAAAATATGCATCTTAAATCATACAAAATGTCCATGTTACCACCAACTTTTGGCACACTTTTGCGCCTAAGCAAACTCTACCTGCATCACTGTACAGAGTTTCTGGAACTTCCACATCTTCCAAAGGAGCTCATTGAAGTGCGTATTCAAGATTGTTTGGGACTAAAGAAAATCTCTAACATGTCACATATGAAGAGGCTAAAGCTGCTGAGGATTCACAACTGCAGGGAACTTGTCGAATTGCCTGACTTTGGGTCTTTGCAGTCACTGCAAGAGCTCTCAATATCAGAATGTAGGAATGTTAAGCGTATTCAAGGAATGGAAGGGCTGAAATCCTTAAGAAGAGTGCATGTTACAGGTTGCAGATTGGCCGGCTCAGGAAGCTCAATATTGAAACCCCGCCAATTAATCAAGGTATCTCTCATTTTCCTTTTAATCTAATGTTTATCAAGTACTAGAACCACTTATAGTGTAATTACATAGATTGGTTGCTAGTTTCAGAATATTATAGGGAAAAAAACGATCAAGGACACTAGATTATATTGTTAGCAGGCCTGGAAATGTTTTCATCGACAATAACCCCCTAGAAGTAAGGGGCAAAAAGGACCTAGGACACATGGTTATAGAGATAGATTCCTTAGTTTGAGTTAGTCACTCCAACAGTTTTATAGGACAAGCAGCCCGAATACAACTTGGGATGTCTCGTGTCCAACATGGGATATTTAAGAATCCAACATGAGATATCCAAGAATCCAACATGGTAAGCAGGAGCCATGCTGCAGACCCCTTTTTGTCTTTTGATCGAGGGCCCGTATCCATAAGTACAAAGTCATGGGTTCCATTCTGATTTTGACATTCAGCTACTATTTACATTTTCAAAATTCGACAGTTAATTGTATACTAATTACCTTAATCTTCTATTGGAATTACAGGAAACACGTTGTCTAGAGTTACTCAGTTTTTCAGCAAATGGGGTTCCAGAGTGCTTAGAAAAGAAGATGGAAACTAATGGTGATGATTTACTGTATGCTACATTGGACAGTACCGAGCAATGTTCAGGGATTATATTGTGCTTTATGGTGAGGTTCAAGAGTGGGATTAGTTCAGTGGGTGTAGAAGTAAGCACTTTAAGAGATGGCGAGGAGATTTTCAATACCAGGCTCGTTAACCACTCAAAAACTGTAGAAGGAGATCAGATTTTTGTGCACATTTTGCATAAAAATCACCCCATGGTTATGATGGTGCAGAGTGGAGATGTGGTCCGGGCAAAGGCAGACAGAGATAAAGAAAGAATGATAAGAAGTGGTGGAATGATGTTCTTCTCTGAAGGAGAAGATGGGAAAAGAGAAGATTTAATGCTGGAGAGCTTGGGAAAGGGTTTGACAATGTTAATGGAAGATTACCGTGAAAATCTAGCCTTTGAAGATTGTTAACATGTTAATCTTCTGGATTAACACATTTGTAATATATTTTTCAGATTAGATAGTTATGGTAGTTAAACGGTTCTTCTGCCTATAAAATAAGGATGTAGACATTTCTTCAAAATGTATCTTTTTGATATGCAATAAAACATATTTATATCCTGCCCCTCCTGGGCCTAACAGTGTTATCAGAGCAGGGGAAAGGAAATGGAGTTGTAAATTAATCTTGCCAGAGGGAGATAACATTGTTCATTTCTCTATGGTTGTCCATGAAAATTTCTGCAGCAATTCGGTATCTTTTGCAATTTGATTTCTTTCTTTCCAAACGAATTAAGAGATCCCGGCAGATTTGATGCTATAGGCAATGTCCAAAACTCTGGAGTTGCATAATTTTTTTCTTTTTAGAGAAAAAGAAGGGGGAAGCAAATAAAGGCAGAGACGTGACTTGTGTATTGGCAGAACTTCCTGTAACGAATCCCCCATGAAGCTATACAAAAGGCATGTAAGTTTTTTGTTTTATCCTATGTATAAAATAGATTTATCGTGCAGTACCATGACCAGGAAATCGTACAAATATAATAGAAGTCTGTAGAACAAGATTTGAATGTTTTCCATCCTTTCTTTGTCATATCGGGCTTTGATTTCAGCCTGTTATGATTGCTGCCTGTTTCTTGTTTGAACCCGTTGGATATATAGAGTAGGAAGTAAGCAAATTAATTGAACTGCGGGAAGACTTGTATGCTTTGGTTCGCTGAAGATCAGTCAACAAACAATTTGATGCCCAAATCTATTTCATTAGAAACAGAATTTTTCTACATGCTTGAATAAGTGTCTGATAATGTTGATGTGGAATTGAAGCCAAAAGCCAGTGTGAGTTGTGTGTGACATCCAAATGATGATGACCTTGTCTGGACCGAAGAATTTGACTGCACGGTAACTCACAGTTTCCTTTCGTTATTTATGTGGGTGTTATTTGGGAAATAAGTGTGATTATATGTGCTTGAGGTCTAAGCCTAACATGTTTTCACCTACAAGCATTATTGGTTGAGCCCAACTACTGTCGAATATTTCACTTTGAGTTGTTTCTACATGCTGCAACATGGGATCCATTCTATATGGGGATTGACATTGTATCTTTAGGGATTCAGATTGAAGTTCAGAAAAAACAGAAATAATATTTGAATGTTCGAGACAATATAAATCTTTGTTCATAAAATTTTGTAACCAAGACATATTATTGAGAAAAGAATTTAATAGGTTACAGGATCAACTGGGAAACACACAACAAAAGATGCTAAGAAAGATGTACCTTCTTCTAGCATTGCAACAAAGAAAGCAAGTAAAACCAGTAAGTCCTTGAAGAAAGGTGTTGTGTTTTCCCTTGTATAAAATGGCAAAATGTTGTGTCTAAGCTTGTGGCCTAAAAATGTCACCAACCAAAATCACAAAAGCAAAAACCCATTGAATCAAAATTTACTTCACCCAAACATATTGTGATAGTTTGGGAATCTCAAAAATCAAATAGGGGCAATTGTAGGCTTGGCTATCAGGGTTCTGTTGGTTCTTATGTTCCAAATTATTCTAAACCTATAAAATTTGTATCAAGGGGACATATGAATAAATCTCATGTTGAGTATACATATGTTGATAATTCTTGTGAAATTCCAAAATCTACGCAACCAAAAGCAATACGTACTAAGTCCAATAAAGTTCAAATTTGTTCTCATTGTGGACGCCAAGGTCATCTTTCTAGTAATTGCTTTGATCTACACCATTGTACATCATGTGGTTTTCATATTCATTATGCCAAACATTGTTATCTACAAGATCCACCATTAAATTCTATGAGACATAAATTTTGGTTGGATAGATCATTCCAAGTGGAGATCCAAGGTTGATTTGTTAACCAAATCTTATAAAAGAGTCCAGTCTATTATTGATGGTAAAAATGTGCCTACTCATAATGGTTATGTTATTTATATCATAATTCTTCTAATGATGATGTATATCTTATTGAGTCTACATTACTACAGTTAGTGTTGATATTTCTAAGATGCCACTTCATTACTACAGTTAGTGTTGATATTTCTAAGATGCCACTTGGTATATTTGATAAGCCACCAATTGTTGAGAAGATTGAAGAAGTGACTCTGGTTCCCATGAAGAATGATTTTGCTAATATTGGAGATGCAATTTATGATGCTTATGATGATGTTGGTCCTTACTAATGTTGATATTATTGAGATGTTGCTTGGTATATTTGATTTGCTTCCCATGAAGAATGATTTTGCTAATATTGGAGATGTAATTTGTGATGCTTATGATGATGTTGGTCCTTACTAATGTATTCCACTTATTTGAGGCTATGGAGATAAAGACTCCATCAAGGAGATTATGTTGTTGACATTTTCATCTCTTATATGCCAAAAGGGGAACCTTATGTGTGTGTCAAATTTGAGTGGAGACTTCATAGATTGTTGACACCTTGTGATTCCACAATTTTGCACTTAATGTGTGATATTTCAAATATTATTTGATTGCAAATATTATCAATGGATAGTTGATGTGTATATGTTCCTCCACATTGTATTGATTGCACCCAATGTGTGCTATTTTAGATATTATCATTAGTGATAATGGAAAGTTGTCCTAGAATGATAGTTGGTGACTACTCATATTGACCACTAAAGTTTGGTCATTTTTTCAAATTGTAGCATCGACAAAACTAGTCCAAATTTAATACATGTCAAAGCAACAAGCTCCTCCAAATTTGAGACTTGTCAAATCAATAGGCTCCTTATCAAAATTTGAGACTTGTCAAAGCAACAAGCTCCTTATTAAAATTTGAGACATGTTGAAGTTGTTAGTGTAAATAGTGTCTTTATTCTTAGCTAATCCTTTTTATGATTGACCTATTCACACTCATAGCTTAAGTTTACTTAGGTTTTTTAGGCTATTGTCTCACTTCATAGAATTGAGAAATGTTTCATCATCACTTGAAACACCTATTGTATGCATACTTTCAACTTGCTCACATACTTGTCAAGTGAGTTCACAAGTGTTACACTATTGGAGGGTTAGTCGGTTGTTCAGTCCTACCTTCCTACTTCATCCATTTTGCCTATATATACAAGGTTCCTCATTGTATTTACACATTCTTCATTGTCTATTGATAGACATACTATTAAATGCTCATATTTTTTATTTGTGGAAGGTTATCAATTTGAGCTCTTTGATCTTGGCATTTTACAACAAAAGCAAAATAACCAGTATCAAAGTTTGAACTCTATCAAGGTAATAGACTTAATCCAAACAAATTTAAGACCTATCATAGTAACGGGATTTTTAAAGAAGTGTTAGATCAGTTAGAAAATGTCCTCACCAAAGTGTTTTCCGAAGAGAATTTTGAGCAGTTCAAATACTGCTCGATTTTATGATAACCCTTTTAGATTAAGGAGGATTTTAATGTGTTAATCTTCTCAAGTAACACATTTGTCATATATTTTTCATTTTAGATAGTTATGACAATTAAATGGTTCTTTTGTCTATAAAATAAGGATGTAAACATTTCTACAAAATGTATTTTTTTGTTATGCATGTAATAAAACATATTTGTATTTTGTCCCTCTTAGGCCTAATAGAAGATGAAGAATAGAAATAGAGCTAGACAATCTTCTCATGTTACTTTTTAACTCAATAAGGCTCATCTTAATAGGATGGTCACCTTTTTTAAAGTAGCCTCAAAAATTGGCATGGTATCCGTAAATGTTTTGAACCATGAGCAAGGATAAGTTATCTAGATCCTATATTACATATATGTGATACTGCAATATCCTATATGGGCAACTAAAATTACAGTAGCAAGACCAACAAGTTTATAATCCCATTTTTAAGGCTTTGTTATCTTCAAGTTTTAGGACTCAAAATAAATTTCTTTTGGGTTTTGAAAAGAAAAATCAAAAGGTTAAAAATAACTTTAGGAACTTACTAGAGTTGGTTTTGAATCTAAAAATTGAACAATCGAGCTTCACACTTCATTTTGGTGCTATAAAAAGAATCCATTATTGCTTTTGGAGTTAAAATGAGCATGTGCTTTTCGTGTTTTGCAATCTTTTTTACAAATTAATATCATTTAAAAGGCGTATTCACTTCTCTCACACTTCACGACATCTTGAGAATCAAAAGTCTTTTGGTGATATTAGGTTGTCTAAAATATTGCCTCCACACTTCAATTAGGGCTTTTAAAATTGAACAAATCTTGCTAGTGTGAGTTGAGTATATCGCATGTGTTCTCTCTTTGTTCACGCAAACAAGGATTGATCGAACTACAGATGTGTTTGCTTGTTATTGTTTACCTTTAGAGGGGCCTGTCTAAGACCAATTCGAAGGTGACTCCAACCGGTTTTTCACTCGGGTTGGTATACAAATGGATAAGACTAAATTGTCAAATCCTCATGGTATGTAGGCCTTAGTCATACAGTGTCTTTCAGAATGGGGCACTACCTTAAAAATTATAAGTGCCTCTAGTAGGATTGATTAAAGCCTTTAGTGGCTCGCTAGACACTCGCAAGGTGACATGTCCCCGATCACCCTAACTAAGAACCAATTTGTATAGAGGCCAAAATCCTTACTATTTGTTGGTGCAAGAACAAATATTGTCTCTTTCTATCCTAGGGTTGTGCATCATTTTGGAATCAAAACACTTTGTTTGGATCTAAAACTTTGGAAAACAAACATTCAACAAAATCCCTAAAATTTCAAACCCTTTAGGAGGAGCAAATACCTTTGAAAAAATCCAAGTGCTATTGTTTTCCCTAGGGATTTCATCCTTAGAGGCTTCTAAGTATTTGGATTTATATCTCAATTTTCTCTCACTAAAGTCAACATTAGGGAACTATTGCCTTGATTTCCTTGATTTCCACATAATGGACCTTGTGGGATAAAAAGAAATTGGGACATTAGACATTTAGTTTGAAAAGCTAAAGTAAGAAGAGTGTTTGTGGTAAAAAGAACTCATTAAGCAAAGATAAGAAACAATTGGACTCCACACATGTGCCTTTTCAAATTATTTCCCGAAAGATCAAAATCCGAAAACCAAAGTTCAAAGGTCTTAGTCCAAGAGCTCTCAAGAAACATCTTTCAACACTTTACGAATTTAAAGAGAGATTGGTCTTTAACTTTTACAAACGTGCTTCAAAGAACAATCCAAATTTGTATTCATTTTACTATTGTCAAAATCCAAGACTTTTTCAAAGGTTTGAATTTCTCACATAGGAAGTATAGCATGTTCTTCAATACCGAGGTCTTGTAAACAAAAGTCTCTCTAGGTTCACTTAGGATAAAAATCAACACTCTCATCCATCCTCAAACATCAATCAAAACCCATCTCACAAACAACTCTTAGAAATCTTGGAAAAAACCTTCATGCTAGAATTTTGGCAAATCCTTTAAATCAAATCAAAATCATCTTGTTTGAATAGGTATTTATAGATGAATCCTTCTTCATATACTTAGTTAAATTATCATCTTGTGGACAAGTTTATTCCAAGACAACATCTAACCTCTTGGAGTTTATGAGTTCATTATCAAATCCAAAATCAAATCCAAACCAAATCAAAGTCAAAATCCAAAATCAAAACTAACATCAAAAATCCTAAAGTCCTAAAGTCTAGTATCTCATTCAAGGTTCTTAATAGTTCAATCATCCACAAATCATTCATGTTTACATCACCATCCTTTGATCCTTAACATCTTATACTTTCTTTTTTGTACCTAAAGTTTAGATCAATCCAAGGAGTTAGAGGTTCACCTCCCACATTCCTGGAAATTGATCCTTATTTTATGGTCCAAACTAGATCTCATCACAAGAACATGGAAACAAACAAAGAAACATCTACTTCAAGTGACTTGAGTCAAACCGCTCTTGAAATCAATCCCATTGGATCTAGCAATCCCCAACCCAATCTTCCTCTAATACCACAAGATCCTCAAGAGGAAGGTGGCCAAGTGGAGGACATCACCAACAATGTCCTAGGAATGACTCAAGATGAAATCATAGAAATGGTCCAAAATCCCGAGACTCACAAAATTGTCAATGCCATGATGAAACTTAATCCTTCACAATACATGCTAGAAATGGAAAAAGAAGGGGCTAAACTCCCTTCTAATTTTGATGTAAGCACTATTGTGGAGAAACCTCTTGGGATTATGCCACTAGTCTCATTCACACCCTCTTTTCAAAGCATCACTCAAACCATCCCACAACCCACATCATCTCTTGCTCCAACTCAACCTATTGTCAACAAGGGGAGCTCATCGCTTCATGATCTTCAAACACATCCCCTTGTAAACAACCAAGACTTGGATGCAAACACCATTTTGGTTCAATCCATCCCATTAGATCCAAAACACCCATATGTTCCCTTTGTCTTTCATGACACCAACAATCCATCCCATTTCTTTGCGATACCGACATATCCTCTTAACACACAAGTCTCTCTTCCCATGACTTCACAAGGAGAGAGTGGATTATTTGGACAAAGGGGAATCTTTGACCCCTCATCATCATCATTTACTCAAGGGAATACACCACCCATTTTCCCACCATTTCCACCTCTACCACTAACATCCGCACCAATCCTCGGTTTAGGGAAACCCACTTTACCAATCCTCAATCAACAAAATCAAAACAATCCCCCAATTGTAAATCAATCCATCGTACCGAATCCTCCAATCATACCATTGATATCGCAACAATAAGTGGCAACAATTCAAACAACACAAGCAATCAACACATCATCTACAATACCCCAAATACCTAAAAATGTGGTCTCCCAAGGACCTATCATATCAACGGCACCATCCACCACACAAATCAATCCAACAACACCTCTCATCACAACATCTCACACCATTTTGAATCCTCCACCACCACCACCAAAACCAAACATAGCAAACCAATATAGCATCACATTGCGAGTTGCCCAACAAGCCTATCAAAAGACACTTCAACAATTTCAAAATCAACAAGTTGCTCAACAAGCACAGACATAGAAAACTGCACAACAAGTACAACAAGCACAACAGGTTGCCCAAGCCCAAGAAACTTAGGCAGCTCAAGCTACACATGTTGCACAAGCCACACAGGCTGCCCAAGCTGCTCAACAAGCTCAAGCTCAAGCACAAGCCCAATATCTAGCCCAACAAGTTCAAGCACAAGCACAATACCAAGAACAATAGCAAGCAGCTCAGCAACAAGCATATCAACAAGCCTTGCAACAATACCAAGCACAACAAGAAGCAACCCAACTATTAGCCCAACAACAAGCATTGTTGGCACAACAATAGCAAGACCAACAACAAGCATTGTTGGCACAACAACAACAACAAGACCAACAACAAGTGTCGTTGGCACAACAACAATTTCAGGCATATCAACAAGCCTTTATCACACAGCAGAGCTTGCAACAACCTCCCCCAAACATGCAAAACACCCCACCCATCACTCAAACGATCAAACCATCTCAAAACATATTCACCCCACCTCCCGATCCGCAAAATGATGTGATGAAACAAATCAAGTTTCTCTCCCAACAAATGCCAGATCTCCAATCTGGGAAAAAAATGAAAATTCCAAGCAATTTGTACCCCTATCCATTCGACAGGAGACTTGCAATGGTACCATTCCCAAAAGGGTTTGAAATCCCTAAATTCAAAAAATATCGAGGGATGGGTAACCCTGAAGATCACATCAGGGAATTCCAGGTACATTGCATGGAAGTTGCATACGATGACACATATCTAATGCCACTATTCCCTTGAAGTTTGGTGGGACTAGCAATGGAATGGTTCTCTCACCTTCCTCCTGGAATCAAAAATTTCCAAGAGATTGTGGACACATTCATACAAAACTATGCATTCAACATAGGTATGGATGTGAGTCTAGAGGAACTATCTATGCTCAAACAAGCTAAGGGGGAAACATTCACATCCTTCTTACAACGATGGCAATCCAAGGCCAATAGGAGCAAGTGGACCATGCCAGAAGAACAACAAATATGCACTATCATTGCCAATCTTGAGAAAACCTTGTCATTCCATCTAAAAATGCAGTGCATCACCACCTATGACCAGTTGATCCCCAAGGCGCTCAACTTCGAAAGAGCCCTTATTGCACAAGGGGGGACACCGACATATCAAGAAAATCAAGATAACTGCCCATCAACTAGTTATAACAAAAAACCTCACACATGGGCAAAGAACAAGAATGTCACTAACGATGGTTCCATCAATGCCAAAGTGGTCATCAATGCCCCAAGGAAAAACATGCAGTTATACCAACAACCAATAGGCAACAATCGAAACAACACACAAGCCAACATGGTATCACAACAACCAGCCAATAATCAAGCAGTCAATAATTTGAATAATCAAGGGGGACCACCCCCATGAAACAAATATCCCCCAAGCAAAAATACACTGCCCTTGGGGAATCAATCGAATCCATCATGAAGAAGTTGGTAAACAAGAATCTCATCAAAATTACCGTCTATGAGAATTATCAAGAACCCCAAGTGAAACCACCATGGTATAATGAAAACCACCTTTGCGATTTTCATAAAATCAAGGGACACACGATGGCCAGTTGCATGAGACTAAAAAATATTATCCAAGATCTTATTGATGACAAAGTCATAAATGATGAATAACCTGTAGGAAATCAAGACCTTAAGATATACACGAATTCGATGTCAAATCACAATAAAGGGAATAACCATGGAAAGACAAAGTATGGAAATGTAAACCATGTTTACGATCATGTTGTTGCATCCATAGATGAATGGGTCACTATTGTTAACGTCAAGGGAGCCAAAGCTAATTGTGGAGTCACCACATGTGGCAGAAAAGTTACCATTGTTGGATCATCACAACCACCTAAGGCATCCACCTCAAATTTGAAATATGTTCCCAATGGTTATAATGTCTTAGACCAGCTAAAAAGAACCCCCACTCAAATCTCCATCATGGAGTTATTGAAGATCTCACCTACACATAGAAAAATCCTAGAGGAAGCATTGGCTTCATCCACCATCTCTGCAAATCTTGATGTTGACCAGTTCCAAGCTATGGTCAGACACCTCACCACCCCACATCTCCTAATGTTTTCTAATAAGGACTTTCCCACTCAACCATCTCATAATCGCGCACTCCATCTCGAAGTCTTGGTCCATAAAAAAAAAGTCAAAAGGGTCTTGGTGGATGGGGGTGTAGGTCTAAACATTTGTTCACTCAAGGTAATAAAGAATCTAGGATTCTCTGAGGACGCCATCAAAATATGATGATCAAGAAAGATTGTCTCAAGGCACTATTCAACTCCCTATTCAAGTAGGGCCAACCATCATGGAAACCACGTGCTAGGTCCTTGACCTTGATTTACCTTATAATATTCTCCTGGGGCATCCATGGATCCATGAGATGTAGGCAGTTGCATCTACTTTCCATCAATGTGTCAAGTTTCCCTACCAAAATCAAGAGGTCACGGTCCATGGTGATCCTGAGCCCTTTTATTATTGCAATAACTTGGAAGCAAAGTACTACAAAATCCCTCAAGTCCCAAAGAATGATGGACCTTCAACCCCATATGTAGACCCAGCTACCTTAGCCTCCACCTCTGAGACAAAGATACCCGTCATTCCTGACATCTCTGAAATCAATGTCATTATCCAAGACAATGGGTGTGGGGATTATAGAATGAAGAAAAGTGCTTTCGTTATAGGAGAGTTACCTCAATCTCCTAGGTCTCACAGGCAGCCCCAACCGATTGAAACATCATCCCAAACCTTCAAAGCAGACCCCTCCATATTTAGATATTGGGGAGACCTAAGGTGGGAAGTGGTAGATGAAAAAGACATATCAAGCTTGTTGTACCAAGATGAAAGGCCCATGCCTGATCTTCCCATGGATCATAGCAGTAAAGGACTACAAATGATGCTTGGTATGGGCTATAACAGAAACAAGAAACTTGGGAAAAATGACAATGGGCTTCTGGTACCTCTCATTCTTGAGAAGTGTATGAGAAATCTTGGCCTCGGATGTACCCCTCCTAAAATAACCATACTTGGCAAAGGTGCCCCGATTAGAAAAGTCAAAGCTCCCCCTTAGTTGTCGGTATCCACAGGTCTTCCCCTAGACAACTATACCTTTGACATAACCGATGTATGCAGTGATGAAGATCCCATAACTGACTTACCCATGCTATTCAAAGATTCCTCCCTTCTCATGATTAGTAGCTTATCTTTTGAGTCAAACAACGAAACCCATGAGCTAAACTTAGTCTATCCCCAACTCACCGATTACGACCAACGAGGACCACCAATTCTAGACAGGTTTGAAAATGATGAGGCTCTCTTGGAATTCATGGGATTGTGGGATACTATACCTTGTGGAGATCACAAAGCTAGTTTGACATTGTGCTAGACACACATACCTACTATGGGGAAACGATTGAATCCTTCAATCACAAGTGAAAATTTGAGAATAATCTCTAGGTCTTTGAGTGAAAACCACACTATGGCACTCTTTGACCAAAAAATATTAAAAATAAAGGACCAATCCAATGGTGAAAACCTCTCTAAGGTGCCAAAGGATGAGGGATTCAATCTTCCCCTTAGTGCTATTCATTAGAAGTCAGCGGTCTTAGTAG
>VDFB02016811.1:0-23396 GCA_007258455.2 Sequoia sempervirens | reverse complement strand
CAACTTGTTGACGACGTTCATCCAACAGTTCTAGCTCTTGAAGTCTAAACACTCTATAATCCTCATCTGAAATAAATCCCTTCAGTGACACACGGAGTGATGGTATCTCAACCTCAATAGGTAGTATGGCCTATGATCCATATGCCAAGGCATATGGTGTAGCTCTTGTATGTGTTCTAATGTTGGTTCGGTATGCCCAAAGAGCAGGATTTCATTGAACATGCCAATCATGTCTGACATCATTGACAATCTTCTTCAAGATTTTCAAAATAGTTTTGTTTGAGGCCTCTGCTTGGCCATTTCCTTGAGGATAGTACAGTGTTCAAAAATGATGTTGGATATGAAACCTCTCACACAGTTCCTAAACATCCTGATTCTTAAAAGGTTGACCATTGTCTACGACAATGGACTGATGAATTCCATACCTACAGATGAGGTAATTCAGTATGAAAGAAGAAATTTGTTTTCTAGTGATTGTTGTTAAGGGAACCGCTTCTATCCATTTTGTAAAGTACTTCATTACTATGATTATAAATTTGTGTCCATTGGATGAAGACAGATTAATCTTTCCTACCAGGTCCAATCCCCACTGAAAAAAGGGCCATGTTAAAGTGAACGGTTTCAATTCTTACGCCAGTACATGGATTAAGTTACCATGTATTTGAATTTTTTGCACTTCTTCACAAACTAAAAAGACTCTTTCTCCATGTTCGGCCAGTAATACCCCAAACAAAGGATTTTCTTCACTAGGGTTAGTCAGCTTGAATGAGTTCCACAAATACCTTCATGAACCTCACGTAAAGTTGTGTCAGACTCGTTATGTTCTAGACATTCAAGAAGAGTACCATCTAGACCTTGACGGTAAATTATGTCAGCAATTAAGGTATGTCGTGTGGTTTGGAAAATGAAGTTGTGTTTTTGGTTTCTGGAAAGATCAGGGGGAAGGATATTGTCTTTTAGGTAAGCGTAGGTCTTTCCATAAATTGAGGATTCAATGTCAACTAAATGGCATATGGTTTGAGATTTTGGATTATCATAAGTAGGATTAGACACTTGTTCCACCATAAACTCATAACGACCTCGCTTTTCAGGCAACTGCAAGAGAGAAGCAATTGTCGCCATAGCATCAATGGCTTTGTTTTCTACCATTGGAATCTATTCAAACTTGATATCCACAAAGGACTTTTTGAGATCATCCAACATTTTCTTATACAGCATCAACTTCTCATCTTTTGTCTAATATTCGTCATTTACCTGATAAATGACTAGTTGTGAATCTCCATATGCTTGTAGCTCTGTGATCTTCCATTCAACTGCCACTTTGATGCCAATAATTAATGCATCGTATTTAGCTACATTATTTGTACATTGAAACATGAGTCTATAGGACTTTGGGATGGTATGTCCTTGAGGTGTAACAAACAGAATTCCCGCACCCAACCCACATTGTGTGTATGACCCATCAAAATAAAGCCTCCATTGTTGTGTTGTCACAGTAAGAATGTTTGCATCAAGAAACTCAATGTTCATTGGATGATCATCTAGTAATGGAGCTTCAGATAACTGATCATCTATCACTTGACCCTTAATGACTCTTCTATCCACATACTAGATATCAAATTCACTCAAGATCATGACCCACTTGGCTAGTCTCCCTATTAGAGCAGCCTTGCTGAGTAAGTACTTTAACGGATCAATCTTCGCTATGAGTTTGACTATATGGGTTAACATATAATGTTGCAGCTAGTGAGTAGAAAATACCACCTCCAAATGAGTTATTTTGATGAAGGTGTAATTTATCTCATAACCATTCAAAGTCCTACTGATATAATACATAGCTTGTTCTCTTCCCTTAGGATCTTCCTATGCTAATAGAGCTCCCAAAGAAATATCAATTGTTGCAATATATAGTAATAAGGGTTTATCTTTTGTAGGTGGCATCAATATGGGGGGTGACATTAGATATTGCTTTATTCGATTGAAAGTTGTTTTAAATCCTTGATTCCATTTGAAAGAGACATTTTTATGTAGCAAATGATTGAAGGGATGACTTTTGTCTGCTAATTGGGAGATAAACCTCCCGATTCATTGTAGCCTACCCTATAGAGATCGTAGTTGATTAGTATTCTTTGGTGGTGGAATTTCCATTATTGCCTTGACCTTGGTGGGATCCACTTTGATACCCTTTTCTGAAACTATGTATCCTAGAAGCTTTTCTAATGTAACACCGAACACACATTTCTTAGGATTTAATCTAACATTTAACTTCTCTAGTTTAGTGAATATTTTTCCAAGGATCTCTAGATCTCCTTCTCTGGTATATGACTTTGCTAATATATCATCCACATAATCTTCCATAAAAGTATGCATCATGTCATGGAAAATGGTGGTCATTGCTCACTAATATGTGGCACCTACATTTTTCAACCCAAAGGGCATGACATTCAAGCAGAATGTTCCCCATGGACACGTGAATGTTGTTTTCCCCTAATCCTCCAGTGTTATTTTGATTTGGTTATACCCTGAGAAACCATCCATTAGTGATAACATGGCATGTCCTGCTATTAAGTCTACAATAATTTCAATATTTGGTAAAGGAAAATCATCCTTTGGACATGCCTTGTTGAGATCTCTGAAGTCAGTACATATTTTGATACTATTATCTGGTTTAGAAATAGGGACTATATTAGAAATCCACTCAGCATAATCAATAGATCTGATGAATCCTACATCTAACACTTTTTCAACTCGGCCTTTACCATCAAGGTGATATGTGGATGCATTTTCCTAAGTTTTTGTTTCACAGGTTTTATCCTAGATGGTAGAGATAAATGATGCATTAGAATATCTGGATCTAAACCTAGCATATCATAGAAAAACCAAGAAAAGTTAATGTGTCTTTCTTCAAATCACTTGGTGAATTCTGACTTTTCTTGTTCAGTCATAGATGATGCCAGTTGTAGTCTTTGCTTTTTTGATTGTGCCAATATTGATAGACTGTGTAGGCTCCACCAATATTGATGATCTTTCATGATAGTGTTCTAGAAGGGTGTCAAATCTCCCATATTTTGGTGCCTCAAAGAGGTTTTCACCATCAAATGCATTCTTTATTTTTACTTTTTTGAGATCTAATGTTGCCATTAAATGGTTTTCACCATTAGATCCATTATTCATGTTTTCAATTTTGCAACTGAAAGATTTGACACCCTCCTAACCTGAAGCGTCATTATGAGAATTATGATTAGAACTTGTGTTAGGTTCATCATAAAAAAGGAATTTTACAATAGCATCATCATTATCAAAGATAGGAATATTGATAGGTTATGTTGGTTCCCAGTCGATAAGTTCAGGATGAATTAAGGGTAAAAGGTCATCAAATTGGCTAAGGTCAACAGAAGTAAGGTTTGGATAGCAATGTTTTCAAATTTGTCAGTGGTAATTTCAAGGTCTATGATATTACTCTCCTCCAAGTCATCTATCTCACTCGATATTTGTCCATCCTCACTTGAGTCATCAATATTTTGTGATCCAAATACAAGGGGTCTAGTCCCTGAGCTTTTTCCCTCCTCACGTGTGGGGGCATACTCCTTTATGACATCAATTGGTATGTCCTTGTATGATTCTTCTGATAAAGAATCCCACTCACAATCATTAGAATCTATTTCAGAGATATCCCACATTTGAAGGATTCTTTCAACAACTCTATGAGTGTTTTCTTCTTTTGTTTTTGTTGTATAACCTAGTCTTGTTTTGTCTGTTGACTAAAGTGTGAGAGGTTGAATGGGTTCTACAATTCCCTCTTTTCTTTTTCCAATAGGTCCTTGTCCTTCATACTCCATTTTCTCTAATATTTCTTTGCCCTTTCCATATTGATCTATCTTTATGTTGATATTTGTCGATGTAGATGCTTCCTCATCTTTGTAGAGACAATTGAGGATGGCCTTATCTTCATATTCATCTTCTAAAGTACCTTCCTTTACAAATCTATCATATAAAATTGTGGTAGGTTGTGATGATTGTTGTGTTAATGTTGATGGTTGTCCATATGATCTTGGATATGGCAACAACTGTGAAAAACACAAAGATTGTTCAATGGAATACTCTCCCATGCCTTTGTCTTTTAACTAGATATTTTCTTTGAGTTTTTGTGATAGAGAATCCAGTTGAGCTTCATAGTTTGATGGAGTGGAGTCAAGAACACTTGTCTCTTTTGACTAGTCCTTTTTCTCAACCCATTTTGATACAACATTTAGTTGTCTTTCATCGTTGGATGAACTAGAAGTGTTTGCTTCCCTATTATGGGGCACAAAATTGTCTTGAGCTATTTTGAGTGTGCTCCAATATTGGGGATTGTTATAGTCAGCTGAAATAGTGATTTCTTGTCCATTAACAGGAAACTTTAAGCATTGATGACAAGTTGAAGGTACTTCTTGCATTTCATGAATCTAGGGATGTCCCAAGAGTATATTATAAGTCAGCTCTTTTTCTAACACTTGGAAAACTATATTCTTCACAACTGGTCCCACTTGAATAGGTAACACAATCAATCCCTTGGAGGATCTCTCTTCTTTTTCATAGGCTTTTATTGTGATTTTCCTTCTCGCATCAATAGCATTATCAGAATATCCTAGTGCACGGATCAATTTTAAAGTGAAAATGTTTAAACCAGCTCCACCATCTATTAAGACATGTTTTACTTGGTGTTTGTGGATTAGGACTTTGATGTGAAGTGCGGCATTGTGTGGATGAGTAAGTGATACATCATCTTGTTCAAAAAATGATAGGCATTGAGGCATGGTTAAGTGTCCCACCATAGCCTGGAATTGACAAACATCCATATTATTGGGTATTGTTATGGCCACAAGAGCTTGTTCCAGAACCTCCTTATGAGACGGTGAGATTTTAAGAAGTTCCAAAATTGATATTTGTGCTGGTATTTTCTGTAGTTGATCAACTATGTTGTACTAGCTTGAAGGAGTGGCAATGGTTTTAGATGAAACTCCTTTCAATATTACCTTGGATTTCCCCCTTTTTACGTTGACTGGTTGATGATCTTGGTTTTCCCTAATTTTTATGACATTGATCTAGTTGTTGGATGTATCCATGTTCGGGATAAAATTTAGTGGTATGAATTCATTGATTCTAACGTATTCAGTTTGATTATCAATGACACCATTCTTCTCAACCGCAAAAATACGATGAATAGTGTTGTCATAAATGTAATTTACATTTTTACCTTTACTGTTTGCAGAAGAAGATTCACCCTTTTCATAATTTGGCAAAGGATTTTTAAATGCACTATGATCATTGTTCATTTGATGTCCTTCTACAAATATCTTCTTGTTGTCAATCAAATCTTTTACTAGATGTTTCAACTGCATACAATCATTCATTTTATGTCCTTTATTTTTATGAAAGTCACAGAAATCTGCATCATTCCACCAAGAGGGCTTGACTCTTGGTTCCCAATTTCTTGCTTCAGGTAATGTGATAAGTCCATGTGTAAGAAGTTCTCTCATTGTTCATTCTAGTGTTTGGCCCAACGGTGTGAATCTTCTTCGATTTGATGGCTTTTGATATTATTGTGGTTTAGGTTCTCCATTATTCAAATTGTTGTTTTCATTGATGTTTTGGTCATTGTTGTGATTGGTCTTTGCAGTTGTTGTTGTTAATTTAAATACCGGTTTTGCATTTTTTGTTTCATTTGCAGCATCATTGTTACCAGTATTTCTATTCTTTTTCCAAAACTTGGGCTTATCATTGTTGTTGTAGTGATTCAAGGAGTTTGTATTGTTTGATCCTTTATTGTAATGTTTTATTACCCCTCTTTTAACCAGGGATTATTTGATCTTGAGCCCATTTTCAATCACTTTCTCAAATGTAGGTGAACATTGTAGTTCAAGCCTGTAGCTCATTTCATCAGTTAGATTGTCAATGAATAGTTCCATCTTTTCCTCTTCAGGTATAGAACGAGGATACCTAGCAAACAACCTTCGCCATTGTTGTAGAAATGAGAGAAATGTCTCACCTTTCTTTTGTTTGGTATTGTAAAGGTCCTTTATTGTTATCTCATGTTGAATATTATAGGAGAATTGTGAGATAAACATGTTGACTAGTTCTTCAAAAGATCAAATTCTTGGTTGTAGTTTAGAGAACCATTCCATACATTGACCTCCTAGGCTTCTTGGAAACAACCTCATTAGATAAGTTTCCTCTCATGAAAATTCTAAACTCATGGTTCTAAATTCCCTCACATGATCAATGGGATTAGTTTTACCATTGTACTTGTCATATTTTGGGAATTTGCAATGTCTAGGAAATGGAATCATGTCTACACTTGGATCAAAAGGATAGGGACAAATGTTGTATAACGAGTACCTTTTTGTGGTCCCTTTTTGCATATCTTGAAGTTGTTGTTGCAAGTTTTACATTTGATGTGTTAAGACATTTACTTGATCTATGTGTTGTGTGTTTTGTGGTTTTGTTTCAGCTGTTATAGGTGCTTCTTTTAGTCAATTAATGTCAAATTCCTTTGGAAGTTTTTCACCTAGTTCAGCTAGCATCAAAAGGTATTTTTCCATATCTTGTTCTAAAACTT
Source organism: Sequoia sempervirens (assembly GCA_007258455.2). NCBI lineage: Eukaryota > Viridiplantae > Streptophyta > Pinopsida > Cupressales > Cupressaceae > Sequoia > Sequoia sempervirens. The sequence continues at coordinate 16,798 of VDFB02016811.1, read as the reverse complement.
TTTCCATGAATTGGTGGAAGTTAGGATCTTGTTGTGTAGTTTGAATGTCCTCTTGGGTTATTTCATTACTATCCATTTGGTGGAATCTATGAAAGGGATTTTCTTCAACCATGGTATTTAGTGTTTCAATTTCTTTTTCTCTAAGTTTCTGTCTTTGTAACCTTTTCAAAATTGGCATACAATTGTTCTAATATTTACTAAACTTTGATCTTTTGTTTTTTGTTTGGATGAGTGCCAATGGATATTAACAAATTCAAATAGAATGATAAATTCTATTGATGAGTCAAAGTTAAAATCTGATTATTTTGCTTTGTTTCATGATTGTAGGATGACCGATCTTGATAATGAAACTTAAGGTAATAATAAAGAGTTGTGTTTGATGATAAGGAACTTTAAAATTGTAAGATCTTGGTTTAATTTGAAAGAGTTTGGATTGTAAGGTCCTATTTTTCCAAGTTTAAGACACTAATTGGACTAAGAAAATATTTTTGTTCTAACAAAGATCTGAGTTTTGATGTCTATAGTCTGATGGGAGGTAAAAATAGCTCTATAGTTTTTAATTTTGTGGATGCGCTAAAACAGAACGTGATTGTGTTGAAAGATAGGGTAGATGTGCTATAAAATAGGGTGTATGCACTGACAGATTGGGTGCATGCACTAACAAACTAGGTAAATGCACTAATAGACTAGCTAAATGCACTAATAGACTAGGTAGATGCGCTGAAATAGAGTTTAAATGTGTTGATATTCTAGATAAATGTGTTGACAGACTAGGTGTAGATGCACTATAAAATTGGACAGATGCGCTGAAACAGAGTTTTGATGTGTTGTTTAAAACAGGAAGATACACTAAAAGACTAGGTATATGCACTAAAACAGAGTATAAATGTGATGGCCTGGGAGTTATCAGTATTTTCACAGTTTTGTCCAATTGTTCTACTTTTTTTCTAAGTAAAAAGATTAATTCCAGGTTGTAATTTTCTGACCAAATGAATCTTTTGGAAGGGTTTTTTACTTGTAAATCTTGGAATTTGATGATCTAATTGGATGATACCTTTTGAAAATAACTTCACACACAAAAGCCAGATTGTAAACAATTGTTTCAAATTTTATGTATTAAACATGTAGTGAGTGTTCCAGAATCAGGTCTGATTCTTTCAATTTCTGTAGGTTTGACACAAATAAAGATAGTTCAAACATTTTTCTAATTGTCAAGTAGGTCACTTAGAATATCATAGCCCACAGCTTGCAACTATGTCAGCTCACACAGCCTTGTCACCCCTAGAGGGTGCCCATGTTTTTGCCTTTCCCGAGTCTTAACCAAAGTCAAATCCTCCACTTTTGGCTAGGGTCTCTGATAGTTATATGGTGAGTGTCTTGGGGGCATATTCTTCCCTCCCCTTGCACCATGATATAAAAAGTGTTTGAAAACTGACACAGTTGGATTCTACACTAAAGTTCGTAGATAGGGTATCCGTTCAGAGTGGCAAATGATAAACTCCCTCAGGAAACCTCTCAATCTTTAGAACAAAGATTTTGGGGATGGTTATCTTGCACACTTCCATTGAATTATGGGTTTCCCCAAATTCACTTTTGATTAGAGTGGGTTGGAAAACTTGGCTTTGGTTGTTCCCACTTAGGTCGTTCCCGTAGGGTGAGTACTTTTTCCCACTATGGCAAGCCTTCTAAAGGATTTAATAAAGCAGGATAGCAAGTCTAGCATTCTGATCACCCAATTAAGGGGAGAGCATAAGCCTATTGCTTTTGAAACACAGAGAACATGGGGTCCAAACTATTTCTTTAATTAATCTAGATGCACTATCTTAAACAAAGGAAAAAGCAATAATCAAATTAAAATCCCTACAAACATTATTAGTAATTTGCAAGTTTTTGTCTTTGACTGGCGTAACTTTTTCTCACAATTATCTTTGACCAACATGTTTTGTACCTGCAACCAAGAAACCATTTATTAATCCTCATATTTTTGAAAATATGCAAAAACAAACCAATGCGCTAAAACGGAGTTTAAAAGTGCTAAAACAGAAGGTAGATGTGCTACAGAAATTGATGAAGGGCTAAAAGAAAGGGTCTAAGAACTGAAAGAAAACCCCCTGACTGATGAAACATAAACTTGGATGTGCCAGAACAGGTGTTGTATGCACTAGAATATTTTGTGTATATGTCGAAACAGCACTCAAATGCACTAAAGTATATGTCGTATGCACCGTAAAAACTCTCGATCACTCTAAAAGAAAACACGTCAGAAGCCTGCAAGCATACTTTTCAAAAACAAAATGTTAAAATGGGGTTTTTCGGCCCCACGGTGGGTGCCAATTTAATGTGTGAGTAAAATTTGACCAACACAATCAATAAGACATTATATCAATAGATTTAAACAATGATTAATCTAATAAAAGCGAGAAATCTATTGAAAGCATCATATTGCTCTCTATATCTCCAAAAATTTATTAAATCACGGGGCTCTCATATTATTTTGATTGCACTATGGTACATTACAGAGCAGTGCCTTTAAATGAAAAGAATTAATCTTACTCTGATTGCTAAGTAATATGTTGATGATATTGTGGGGCAATTGACCTTGAAAACTTGATAAAGAAGCTCAGGTAAAACTAAAGGTCACGACTAAATGAAAAGCCAAAGTTTCTATTCTAAATGATTGCTATTGACTATTTCTATTGCAATTTCTATTTTTCCAAATGCTTGATTACTTGCAATTGATATTTTTTAGAGTAAGTTTGCACAAAAGTTGGGATCCTTTTCGTGAGCCGAGTTTGGCATTGCAGATTCCTGGCAGCACATTTGTGAAGGGGCAGCAAAGCAAAGGTTTGGATTTGATCTGAAGGATTGAATGGTGAAAGATGAAGAAGCCTGAGATGATTATGGAGATTGTTCCTCCCCACAAAAACACTCATCCAGAAGATAGGAAGAATCAATGGAAGAAGATGAAGAAATTTTTCCTCCAAATTTGTCTCCAATTTGTCTCCAAATTTGTCCGTGAAGATTGAGTTGAATTTAATTTAGATATCAAATATCTAATTTGGTAGGTGATATGATTAGCTATAGAAACATGCCTTTATTTGAATATTTGGATTTATTCAAATTTTAGCAAAAGAAGATATTTAATTTAATAAAACAAACTACAGTAAGTTGTTTATTAAATTAAGATGGAAGAAAATGGATAATTAAATAAAACAAATGTATGTGATTTTTTTATTTAATTAAGGTAGAATGATGTGATTAAGATAGAATAAAATACGAAAAATTGATAATTAAATAAAACAAAGAATGTGATTTGTTTATTTAATTAAGATGAAATTATATGATAAAGATAGAAGAATTAAATGTGAACTATATAAATAAGTATTTCTATTTATTTATAAGTGGATGAATTAAAGGAGTCAATTAATAAAATAAATCATATTTAATTAATTAAATTATCCAGACCATTTTTAGATGTATACAATAACAACAAATTTGCAAGAGGTATAACAAAAAGGAAATATATACTTACGGAATCAGGATCTGAAGGTTGGTGGTTCGCACCCTCAGAGCTAGAATCCGCAGTGGAATCCATGGGGGATGTCAACAAATCAATCTTGGGGCCCGGCTCTAGAGACCCATCCACAAATCCCAATTTCGTAGACATAGTTATGGGGAATTTTGTAGGCAGAAAATGTTCCAATTTGAGTTGACTAATTGACAGCTCTATTTCACAATAAAAATAAAAGATTAATGTATTGCAACGTCCAATGGAAATTGGTAGACAACTTATAAGTATCGAGAATCTATCAACCATTTTACTAGTTCGATTAAATGAAAATGGGTATAACTATTCCACTTTTAATACTATCCAAATAGTAGGAGATACAAGAACAAGAATAAAAATACACTTTTAATACTGTCCAAACAGCAGGAGATACAACAACAAGAATATAAATGATAAATGAAAATGTATATATCCCTATATGTATTTTTTTTTATCTTTGAGGTTGCGTATATATGTATGCATGTAGTTTTTACTATATTTCTACATATATCTATATGCAGATATTTATATATGTTGCTAGTTGGTCCCTTCATCCTTTCTTATCCAAACAATAGGATATCCAACAATAAGAATAGAAATGATTAAACTGTACATATATGCATTGAATTTCCCCTTTGTCTGCACATTTAAAAAACACACATATAACTAAATATATATATCCATATGTACAAATGTATATATCTATTTATATATACACTGCTATATCTAAATAGATGTGTATACACAATATAAGAAATCATATATGAAAACACCCAAATTTCCTCTTCTTTACCATTGTATGATATATGATGTCACTCCATTAAATTTCTTATGGGTCTTCCATACTTTTCTTGCTCGGGGGTTTTGCTAGAACCCATGAGGCTTCATGGTGCCACTATGGCAGGGAGGAAAATGAGCATGGGTTTTATGATTTTTCCTTGCACCATCATATATTTACCACTACAAATACAAAACATATTGTATTCTATCAGGTACGTTTCTCCACGCTTATATAGCTATCTTTTCAACTTTCCAAATCAATTATTAAAATCTAGTTCTTTATGACGATACCTATTTTCTTTAGGTTATGACAACTATTATATGATGCAATAACAATAAGCAGAGGGTGAAAGTTTTGCAAATAAGCAACATGTTTTAAACATTGCAACTTATTAAAATATATATGCAATAGGGGGCCTCTTGGCCACCTTTGACTACAAAAGTAGAATGGAAAATGGCTGCTCATGGTGCTCGACAATGGAAATCAAGCTAGTGGGACCAAGCAAATGCAATATTCAATCTTTGTAGCCTAAAAAAATTACATTGTTGCTCTCTTGAACTATAGTTTTGTGAACTGTTTTTGGTTTTTTTCAATGTATTCAGTTTCAATAGGCACATTCATTGCCAAAGCGCAATCAATTTCAAAGCTTTGTTATGAACATGTTACACATATTGCACCATTAAATGCTCTATTATTAACAACATCTCAATGCTATATCATTTAATTTTATGGTTGTATTGTAGCAATTTTCTTAGAAGCTAAATAATACTTACATATGTTATTTTTAACTCTTTTTAAATCAAAGTATACATAAATACAAATAAAGATAGCATACACAACTATTTAGATATACATGTGTATATATAAATTGTTGTTCCATTGTCAAATGAGCCACAATGGTCTTGGTTTATATATATGGATATATATTTCTACCTATATGTATATTTATAAATATGAAACGGGGAATTCAATACATATTTATGTGTGTATGCATCTATCTATGTTTCACATAATTCAATATAATTTCCATTTTTGTCAATAATATTTAGTAGTGAATATGTGTTATTCTAACACCTCTTATACAAGTTCTCTATTTGTCTTCAATATTTATTACCAAAGAACATAGCTAGAATCTTGTATCAATATGTTTCATGATATTCTTTTTTTTCTCATCTACTTGAAGCTCCCTACAACAAACTGCCCAGGTTTGTTTATGAAAGCGGTGGAGCTTTCTAATTACATGGGATGGCAGTGTCTTATATCAATATGTTTCATGATATTATTTTTTCCTCATCTATTTTAAGTTCCCCATAACAAATTGTTCTTCATGATATTCTTTTTTTTCAGTTCCCCATAACAAACTGTTCATTATCCTAGTTTGCCTCTTCTATTCTCCATATTTTAAAGTTCTATTTAATGTTGGTTTTCGAACATCTCTCATTTTCCTGTGATTATTAAGTGATTTTCTACTAGCTCTTTCCCAATTTTTATTTTTGTCTTGTATCAATATGTTTCATGATATTCTTTTTTTCTCAACTATTTGAAGTTTCCCATAACAGACTACTCTTCATGATATTCTTTTTTTCAGTTCCCCATAGAAAACTGTTCATTATCGTAGTTTTCTTCTTGTATTCTCCATATTTTAAAGTTCGGTTTTCAAACATCTATCATTTTCCTGTGATTGTTAAGTTTTTTTCTAATAGCTCTTTTCCAATTTTCCTTGATCAAAAAAGTTTATATGTGGACATGTATGTATGTGAAATTACTTACAAAGAACATTCAAAGTGAAGAACCCAGTTCAAATGAAGACCCCAGTTCAAATGAAGACCCCAGTTCAAGTGAAATGCATGTATAGATTTGAGATTGGAGCATATTCGTGCTTACCTAAAATTCTATCACTATCTAGACAAGGTGTCATAGGCAATTCTATGTAACAATTGACTTGTCTATTCAAAATTCAAGATACATTATTTACCACTAAATATTATAGAAAAAATAGGGAAATTATAAAAGAAGTATTAGAAAAACACTTAAGAATCATAGGTAAATGATAGATGATCGAAAACCCACACTCAACATATTGATACAAGCCAAGCAGTCTATGTAAGAGTTGGGGTGTCAATTCAAAATTCGAGCTACGTTCTTTGGCACCAAACCCACATTAAATAGAACTCATAAAGCCAATGGGTAGAAATAACCTATGCAAAATGGTTGTAACGCCACAAACTTAATTGAGAATTTGAGCTACATTGTTTGGCACTAAATATTATAGAAAAATAGACAAATTGTAAAAGAGCTATTAGATGAGCTACATTGTCTGCCACTAAATATTATAGACAAATAGAGAAATTGTAAAACAGCTATTAGAATAACACTTAACATCCACTAAACTAATTTATCTCCAATATTTTTATGCTTTCATACTAACCCTTTGCATATATATATGAAATCACTCCTATGTTAATCTGCAATTGCTCTTATGTTAATGGGTATAACAGAAAAGATGCACAAAGATAACTAAAACAATAAACGAAGTGGTGATAAAATTACTAACCCTAACCATATTTTTTTATGAAAGAAAGAAGATTTAACTACAATTTCTCCTATGGTAATGGGTATAATGCCAAAGATGCATAGAGATAACTACAAGCAATAAAGGAGGGATGAAAAAATTACTAACCCTAACCATATTTTTTTTATGAAAGAATATTTAACTGCAATTTCTCCAACCATACAGATAAGAAGAAGACATGAAAAAAAATTAATCATTTATGCAAAATACTCATGTAAAACGACTTACAGATTGCGAAGAACAACATTTTTAAAACCCTCCAATCTGCTATAAAATAGAGCTAAAGTTGACGCTTTTTACAATAGTCCGCTATCAAACCAACCAAGGAGCCGAAGGTGACAATTTTTAGAATAGTCTGCTATCAAACCAACACCACAATGGCTCTTTCGACAATGCAAATTAATCAATATATTTTCTAGCACATTTTAGAGTATACTTTCCCACACTGCAACATTGAATATCGCATTTGCTTTCCCCCGCGCCATTGTACAAGAATGGAAGGATGCATTAACCCTCACACTAGAAAATACTTACCATTCTACTTTTGTGTATCGAGGTGACCAACTCCACCACTACCAAACAACATAATTAGCAAGCTCCACATCGTCAGAAAAACCCCGGGGAAGTCGTCATTGGTCAGGCCATCTCTGGCATTGACAAATCCTATTCACAGCTAGGCTGATGAAAATACTAGCGGAAACTTCAAACAAATAGCCTATCAGCTAATTATAATCCTTGGCCACTAAAATAGTATTTATTTCAATTGGTTACATATAAATAATAGAAAGAATTAGAGTAGAATAAGTAAATGCCAAAGATATCATGACAAAAACTCTAAAAATTATGATTAAATGTCATAGAAGCATCGTGTAAAAATCAGTGATCATCCATAAAGATTAACATTTAAAATCATAGAGAAAAGGGTGTGAAAATGCCCCCAATTATTCTACTAATGAAAAGTAAAAAAAAAAGTAAATGACCATAGATGTATGGGTGGGAGCATAAAGATGTGAGTACTTTTGATCCATTTTGAACAATTATTTTTGCAATGTGAAAAAGACGGAAAACCTTTGAATGAAGTTTTTTTTCATTTGAAGGATCTCAACATTTCATGTGTAATTAATCTTTGATCAAAAGTATGACATTCAATTGAAGGTTTCCTTCAATAAAAGGTCATCTAATTGAAGGTTTCTAATAAGAAATTAAAACTACTAAAAGTAGTGAGCTAGGTCCATTTTATTTTATATGTCGGCCTACAAGAAGAAAATTGTAGTGATCTGGTGATGAATATGTGACTAAAGATAAGGGGGAAAAAATGTGACTAGGAAAGTATTTGAAATTCCCAATCTACCCAATTTTGGTTTTTCCCCTATTTTTCACAGTTTTTACATTTCTAAATCTTTTTACAAACCTTTCTTCATTATATTTATATTTCTAAAGCTTGGCAGTGGCAAGTTATATTTTTTTGTTAGGTAAATAAGCTTCATTTGGACATTGTGATTTATGAACAGATGTTTGAATTAGCTAGTGGTTTCTAGAGCACATTTTATAAACCTTTAATGGTTTGTGGTTTTTCTCTTGCCTATGTGCTCAATTTTAAAGGATTATGATCATGATAATGTGATATATTTTCAAGTATGCTTATGTGACAAGATTAATATAGAGATAAGCATGTTATATTGTGTAGTTCATTAATTTAAGATTAGTACAAGATTGATTCTTTCAGAAGGGGATTTTTCGAACAATAATATTTTCTCCACATATTCCATGTCATTACAAAGTGTTTTTGTTTGCATTTTCTCTATTGTAGTATTATTATTTTTGAAATTCCCTACATTATTTATTAATAATAAATTTTAATACACTATGGAATAATAAGTTTTAACTATATTTTTCACCTGACTATCAGTATCTGGTATCAATGTCTAATAATCTTGATTAGAAGGGGAGACAGTTATTTTGGAATTTTTGTAAGTTTTTTTGTCGTGGGAACTTTTGTGTCTTTGTGTAGATCAAATTCCAATGATAGAGATCATTCATGATAGCATGTCATCTTGTACAAAGGTTGAGAAGTGTAATGGAATATGCTATGAACTTTGGAAGCTAAATATGGAGGATCTCCTAGAAGAAAGGGATCAATGGGTAGCCATGAAAAATGAGAACAAATCCATAGGTATATCATATAATAATAGATAAAGATGGGAAATAAATCCTAGGTTGTCATATGTTTATGTATTTCTATTTTTTTCTCTTGAATTTTTCTAATGAAACTAATGCATAGAAGTTTAGAAGATAATATGTGAGATTTATCAAACAAAGAGTATTACTAAAAAATATTTGTTAAAATAAAATTATATCCATTGAAAATAATGGAAAGAGACTTAGTTGCAAAACTTTTGAATGCATTAATCTAATTTTGAGGACCAATTATTATCAATAGATGTTAATATGGAAGAAAAGGATAAATATATTTCACTAGTTTTCACATTACCTAGATCTTGCAAAAATTTAATTATTGCACTTATTAATTCTATGGTAGATCCAAAGATGAATGGCCTTATTACAACCTTTCTCAATGAAGTGAAAAGTGTAAGGAAGCTAAGGTAACTGAACAACTTCCTACACTAATGTTGAGGGGAGGCTAATGCAAAAAAATTTAGATCTTTTCAACAGTTACAAAAACTTAAACAAAAATAAACATAAATATCATGTATACCACAACATAGTCATTTACATGGGAAAAACCCTTTCAGGAGAAAAATCCCACACTCCAAAATCAACCCAATTATTATTCAAAAATGACAAAGATTACAATATACTTGTAGAGCAAGCTTCTCATAGGAGTATCACAAACTAGAGATCAAGAGGAAACATGAATGGACTATCAAACTCTTAGAATACATCACAATACACAGTCATAATACAATTCCATCATAAATAGGGTTTCCTTCTAGGGAAAGTCAAGACAACAAAATATTGACTGATATATCCGAGACCTAATGATGAACAGACCATATTTATAATAATAAAATATACATAAAATTTGGCTTTCAGGGGTGATGCCACCAAGGTCCCTTTGAGGCACATGGCCCCAAATCCCCCACATAGGGGATGATCCCCCAGACCCCTCACATGGGGGTACCCCCTGCACCCCCTCCACGCTTACCTATCAAAAATACCTTACGTAATTGCAAGGTTGAGACACATTTTCCCAATAAATCTCCTACTTATCGAATACCTTGCAAGAGAAATGAGAGGGATTATAAACATCATCTCTTAATTGCTAGGGGATGAAAGGCCCATAGACTCGAGACACCATCTAAACTTCTTTGTGCTCATAGGCTTAGTTAAAGAATCAACAACATTTGAATCAAATTATGTATCTTAACTAGCTTCACCCTACCATATTCGACCATATCTCTAACAAAATAATATTGTAAATCAATGTGCTTGGTCCTAGCATGAAATATCGGGTTCTTAGCTAGAAAGATCACACTCTGACTGTCACAATAAGTTGTCACTATACCTTACTTTATTCCAATATCTAAACATAGTCTCTTAAACCAAATGACTTCTTTACAAGCATGAGTAGCTTCTATTTACTTAGCTTCAATAGTGGACAAAGCAACCACACCTATTTCTTACTCATCCAACTAATTGCACCACCAAAAAAAGTAAACACATAATCACTAGTGGATCGTCTGCTATCAAAATCACCTGCCTAGTCTAAATCCACATACCCATGAATATCAAGGAAAATATCATCTTTAATCAAATTATTATGATAACACAAGGAATACTCTGAGGTACTGCACAAATATTTGAAGACTCTTCTAACTGCATCTCAATGAACTCTACTAGAATTAGACATATATTTGGAAAGAACTCCCACTACTTGTTTAATGTTTGGTCTAGTACAAACCATAGCATACATCAAACTTCCAATTATAATTTGGTAGGGAATTATGCTCATGTCTTCCATTTCTAATGGGGATGTTCCAGACAATCTAAAATAGATAAAAATGTTCTAGCTGAAAAAGGAACACACAATGGTCTACAATCCTGCATGCCAAACCTTTGTAAAATTGAATTGGCATACTTACTTTGGCCAAGCCATAGTTTTCTTTTTACTCTCTCTTCTAATTTCACTCCCAAGAATGTGTCCAGCTACACCAAGATCTTTCATTTCATTTAGTTGAGGGTTGAAATTTTAGTTATGAAATCATACCTTTCCTTTTACCAATAAATAACATATCATCAACATATACTGCAATAAATAGGAAACGATCACCATTAATTTTGTAATAAACATAATGATCTAATTTAGAATGCTCAAATCCCAAGCTCAACACATATGTATGAAATTTTTGGTAGCACATCCTAGGACTCTATTTTAGGCCATACATAGATTTCTTCAATTTGCAAACCAATTTACTTTTACCTTTCACCACATGGTGCTTTGGATATGTCATATAAATATCTTCCAAGTAGTTGTGAAGGAAAGTAATTTTCACATCCATTTTATCAACCTCTAAATCATAAGAAACGTCAATAGAAAGAAAATCTAATGGATGTCATTTTTGAAACAGGAGAAAATATCTCACCATAATCAACACCCTTAACTTGAGATTAACCTTTTGCAACCAACCTTTCTTTGTACTCCTCAATACCTCCATCTGAAACAATATTTCTCTTGAATACCCATTTACAACCAACAATTTATCTTCCTTCAGGAAATGGTACAAGATCCCATGTATCATTCTTTTTCAAAGATGTAATTTCTTCATCCTTAGCATTATTCCAGGATTTTGTATCATTCATACCTAATTTGTCTTAAATGGATCTAGGTTCATCCATGTTAGTATTCAAAGAAAAAAATATATCTCCAATCATCAGGTGAATACCTTTTTGGTGGTTTTCTATGCCTTGTAGACCTATGAACAAGTTGAGTTGGAGGTTCTTCCTCCTCTTATAAATATTTAGAGCTAGTTAAGATTTCCTCAACTTCTTGTCTATACATGGGCCTTGATTCAACTTTCTCAGGTGTAGAAAGAAATTGAATCACATCTTCATGTTTACTTTGTTTTGGCTATGTGTTGCCAAAAAGTGTATGATTTGCTTGATATGGGAACAATTGATGATAAATTGGACTTAATGAGGCCTTGGTTTGGTGTTGTGAGGTGTCTACACATCCACACTTGGTCTTGGACCCTTGCAAATTGAATAAAATACATTTATTGATGTCTTGTAAAGGTGTTGTAAGGTGTTGTAACACATCTTCATGCTTTTCTAGGACCATAATGTTATAATTCACCCAAATAACCTTGCCAAGACCTATTTCAAAGTTTTGTAAAGTCTTGTAACAAACTTTCACACTTTCCTAGGTTTTTCATCAATATTTACACCTTTCTTATGTTTTAAATGTCCCATTTATGCACTTACAGGCCCTAATTAATTGTCTTGTTGAAGAACCCGATAAATAAAATTTAATACATCTTAATCTCCAACATCCACTCAAACTTTCCCAGATGGACTAAGTCACCACCTTGGGCGACTTAGTCCCATTTGGCTCAAAAATCAAAATTAATTCAAATTTCTTTCGAGTTTTTATTCTTTAAGACCTAAGGTCGGCCTATGATGAGGTATTATTCGAGAATTTAGGCATAATTGTGTATAAATAAGGGTTTTTTCCCTCATTTTTCAATCTCCTAAATCATCTTAAGTCATAACCCATCATCATGTTCTCAAGTCAAGCAAGCTAGGGTTTTATCATTGCAAGACATCAAGATAGCTCCCAAGGACATTCAAAGGCAGATTATTCATGCTTTGTTGCAGAAAATCAAGATCAAACATCATGGAAAGGTAATCAACTCCATTATTGCATTTTTCATTCCATTCTTTTATCATTTTGGTTTAATTACCTCAAAGGGGTTTGACCAAGGAAAACCCCCATGCCCTAGCATTCAACATTTCTTCTTCTCTTCTTGTGTGTTTGCAGATTTAGGACTCTTGGAAGCTTGGAAATCATTGGAGATCAAGTTGCAAGGTTGCTCAAGTCTTCTCTTCATTCAACAAGTCAAAATATCAACAAAAACTCATTTTCAGGTTTGAAAATCAGAGTTTCAGAAGAGGACACCTATAGGAAACTGAAGTGCAGACCTAGAGTATCCATTTCCACTTTCAAATTTTTAGAGATTCAAAAGTGGAGTAAGTTGCCACCTTAGGCAGCTTAGTCCCACTGGACCTAATTTTTAGAGATTCAAAAGTAGAGTAAGTTGCCACCTTGGGTGGCTTAGTCCCATTGGACCTGATTTTTAGTTATTTTTACAGAATATGAGCACCCATTTGGCATAAACTAATTTCTGGGCAGTTTTTCCAGATCTGGGACTAAGTCACCTAGACTGGCACAAGTGTCCCACTTGACTTCTGCATCAGTTTTATCAGGATTTCAGACCTTCATTCCATCCATTTTTAGTCTCCGGCACACATTATGTTTCATAACTTTCTATTTAGTTTTGGTAGGTCATTTATCACATCATCATAATGTGTTTTCCAGCACTTTGTATTTCTGAGGTTTTACATTAATAATCATCTTTCTTTTTCAGTTTATTGCACTTAGGAAATTACATTTAGACACATTTCATCCCTCATTGAATTAATCTTGAGTGTAGACATTAGCATTTTTTCCCATCTCTCTCCTTTTAGGTGAAAAACCCTAGAAGAGTTAGAGAGCATTAAGGTGCCAAAATCATTATTTATAGGCTACAATGTAATAGAAGAAGGCTTAGTTTCTTTTAAAATAACACTTCTACAATATATTACCTATTATGCAATGATATCCCAAAGCTTGTATCCTTTCACACCATAACTGTATTCGATGAAGATACATTTCACAGCCTTAAATTCTCTAACTTTGTTCACTTCTCCTTTAACACATGTGCATATTCCTCACATCCAAAAACTCTTGTAGACACAGAAAATATATCGATTGATCCTATACACCTGATCTTAATTACTAACACCAATTCGTCTTGAATCATCTCCTTTGCTAGTCATTTAATTAAATAATCTCTATTTAATTAAATTCATCATATTTCATCTCTTAATTAAATAAACCAAATTTATCTGATTAAGTCATCATTTCCTATTAATTAAATAAATCACTTTGTTTAATTAATCTTATAGTCCCTCTTTTAATTAAATAAATCAATTTTATTTAATTAATCTCTAATGTCATCTCCTTTAAAAATTAAATAAATTAATCTTTATTTGATTTAATCTAATACCATCCCCTTTGATTAAATAAGTCCAACTTTATTTGATTAAATCTAATAATCATTTTCCTCTCATTTTGATTTAAATTAATCTAAAAAGTCTAAGTCAAATTGTGGAATCAGTTAATCTTCACCTTAATTAATCAAATCCCGGTTAATGTTAATCTTAATCCATCAAATCCTCTAGCTTTTGCAACTTGCTCATGAAAATCATTTGAATTGATTTATTAAATCTTTATTTACTTTCAAAAAGGCATCTTAAGTTGGAATATTCCTCAAATTCAAAAATTTCTTCCAAAAGGACTTGTCCCTTCCAACAAGGCATTAAGAGCCTCTTACATGTCCTTTCCTTGAGCCAAGTGGCATTTAATTCATTTCTTCTCTCCCTCCAACTTTTCACTTCTCCAAATTTGAAATTCCACCTAATGGCATTTAATTGCACAATGACCAAAATGTGCTCCACCTTTGTCCACTCACATGTTGACAAGTGGCTTAAAGTTATTGGTTGGTCTTTTATCCCACATTCATCCATTTTGCCTCTTTATTCATCATTCTCTTCTATAAATAAGAGGCTCTTGTTTGTATTTTGGATCCACAACTTATACAAAGTCATTATCTTGAGATTTTGAATTTGCTCATCCATTGTTCATCCATTTTTATCAAGTTTTATAGTTCTATAGCTAGGTTATTGAAAATTTCATCAAGGATCTTCATCAATCATCATCAAACTTGCAAGGGATTGGGAAAGGGCCATTTTCCACATCAAAATGGCACCAATTCCCCCATGGGATTGAGAGTTTGTTTATTTTGAGCAAGATTAGATAGTTTATATTCATGTTCTTCATTTAGTTCTTGTTCTTGATATCTCAAATGAATTTCATGGGGAATGCTTTTTCTAACTTGCATATGGGACTAATTGTGTGTTTGTTCTTTGTGTTTGTGCAGGTCTAGGATCACCATTCACAACTCTAAGATTTCTTAATGAAGGCTTGTGACCTGACCATGCCTCTATATGTGTCTTATCAACAAGAGTTGATGTAAGAGACCTATTAATTAAGTAACAAGAAGTGGAAAAAACTTCAGCCCAAAACCTTTGTTCTAGACCAGCACCACTCAACATACTCCTAGCCTTCTCCATCAGTGTCATGTTTATTCTCTCTACAAATCCACTTTGTTGTGGAGAATACAAATTTGTCTTTTATCTATGAATACTATAATATTTACAAAATCTATCAAAATCATTAAAGAAAAATTCTCCACCATTATCAATCCTCAAACATTTTATTTTCTTTTTAGTCGACAACTCAACCATTGCTTTAAATTCTTTAAAATGACTAAAAACTTCATATTTACTCTTTAGAAAATATACCCATGTTATTATACTATAATCATCAATAAATGAAACATAATATGTGTATTTTATAATTGAAGGAACATCTACAAGACCAAACACATCAGAATGAACAAGGTCCAATACACCACAAGATTTATGAGAACTCAATTAAAACTAAATGTGGTTTTATTTTTCATAAATGCAATGATCATAGAAATCAAATTCAAGATTACAATCATACAACCCTTCAACAAGGTTTTTATTTTTCAAGGTCCTTAGACTCTTTTCTCTAATGTGGCCAAGTCTCTAGTGTGCAGTAACATAGTTTTCTCTATAGGTAACTTTGATTCAAAAGAAAGAGCACCCTCAAGTACCCAAAATCTATGACCATCTATTGAAGATAAAACCCTCACCTCTTCCATAGACTTTCTTTTCATGAAAGTAAGTATTGCACTCAATAATGTACAATATGCATCAAGCATATACTATATATCATATCTAACACCTCTAGCAGTCACCATAGCATCTCTAACCATCTTGTAGCCTGCATCATAAAATACTACCTACACACCAACATATATTAGTTTTCTCATAGATAATAATTTTTTTGCTAATCTATGGATATACAACACATAATTAATCCTTTTCATTTGACCATCAAGAAACTTGATTCTAACTTTACCACATCCAACAATATTTAAACAAGAATCATCACCCAAGTACACCTTACTTCCATAAAATTCTTTACAAATTCAGAAAACCAATCTCTATTAGAGGTCATATGGAAAGATGCACCTGAGTCAATTAACCATGCATCATTACTTGTATGATTTTCCAAAGTTGTAATGAATGCATCACCATCTTCCTTATTGGGATCAAAATCATAATCAAATCTCTTCTTTTTCTTTTATTCTCCTTTGTAGTCCTTACAAATATATCCAGGATTACTCTAGTTCCAAGAAATAACTTTGGACTTTCCAGGAGATTTGGATCTCCTATTGGACTTGGATTTATCATAATTCTCATTCTTCTTTCCTTTTTCCTTAAAGGTCTTCCACAAAAATTTAGGGACTCCTTGGTACGGATGGATACCTTCTTCCTCATCTCTTCAGAAAGTAAAGAACCCACCACATCTTTAGTCTTCAAGATAACAGAAGTACTCCCAATAGCCATAACAAGAGAATCTCATGAATCAGGCAAAGAATAAAGAAAGATCTAACATCTCTCATCCTCATCCATTTTGACACCAACTGATGTCAATTGAGCCACCAACATATTGAATGATTCCAGG
>VDFB02016810.1:0-20711 GCA_007258455.2 Sequoia sempervirens | reverse complement strand
CAGTGGCTTTTAAAAGTAGCGGCAGCATTAAATCCAATACCGATGGTTGCAAATCACAAAATCCATTGGCGCTCAAGAATTTCTCGACAACGAAATCAGAATATTTCTATTCTTCTAGATTTGGGGTGGTACCTACACCCTGCATAGAGATTAGGGCCCATGCAAAGGTGTTGACCTTATCAAAAGTCTAGTCACCACTGAATATTCAACTGGTGTCCATTTTCAAAACCAACATCTAAGTTTAAAGAAATTTGGTATGGATTTTAGGAAAAGCAACGGTGCCCTCCTAATAAATCGACCACTATGCAATACCCAACCGGTTTCCAAATCTTCAGAAGGCTCTATTAAAAAACATCAGTGTCTCCACATTAATTCTGGCATCTTCTTTGAAATCAAGCAGTAGAAATTTGAATTCACAATAGTCATTCTTCAATAATCGATGAATCCAACATCTAAAGAAAAATTTGGGCCTGTTCATCAAAAATCCAACAAAACTACACAAAAAAGATTTTGTCGATCTTTAGAATATTCCATTTATTTTCAATATTTGTTGGAGTATTCCACCAAGAGAATATTTCGTGGAATATTCTTTGCACCTGTTTGACCAGATTTAGCAAGAATTTTGGCAAGATCTCCTTTTTTGGCAGAGGTCTAAATCATCTAGTAATTCACCAAGTTTAGCAGTATATTTAGCACTACCTCTAAATTTAGTGGTATGCTAAAATTGGCGAAGGGAAGGATCCACTAAATTTAGCAGAGGTTCATTTTTTTGAAAAACTGCCCCCCTCACCATTGCCCAGTCTGCCTCGAACCAAAAAATTTCAAAGAGTGATATCTCAGTCATACAAACTCCTTTTTTGGAGTGATTTTTTCTTATTTGGGATAGAATTTCGTGCTCTTCATAGTGGCGGACTCCATTTTTTCTCAAGTGATCTATAGTTTCCATAAAATCAATATTTTTGATAGATCTAAAGGACAGTTCTCATTTTTTGGAACTTCAAATGGTTGTAACTTTCACATTAGACCTTAGATCGAGGTGATTCTTTTTTGAAAGTTAATATTTTTCTGTGCACTACACATTTGTTCTAATTTGTGATTTTGATTCTAATATTATTCTATACTTTCAATAGTTGGGTCCAATTCTGGACATTGTAAAACTCTGGTAACAACCCCAAAATTGTAAAAGCACTAATTATAAAATGCCACAATCATATTTGTTTCTAGGGGGATCATTGATTGAGTGAATTTTGGGGCGTGATCTTGTGGTGTTTGGATTGCATTCATTTTTTTGTTGCGTGTTCTTACGATGGGGAAACATAACATTGAACTCCTAACTCCATATAATTATGCATCATGGAAACAATCAGTATAGAATTATCTAACGGGAAAAGGTTGCATAGGCTATGTAAAATAATCTATTCCTGAACTTACTAATGCTAGTGCAAAAGCTTTGTGGGAGATCAATCGTGAGAAAATTCTTGGTTACATTTTTTCACTAGTCTCTTTTGATTTACAATTTCATCTTAAATCATGTAAGACACATAAGGAGGCTTGGGAGACTCTTGAAAACTTATATGGTAAAACTGATAAGATTAGGCATTATCAAATTGATAATGATTTGATGAATCTTAATCCAAAATTTATCGACCACATCCAAGACTATATCTCCAAGATTAAGCAAATGAGAATATAGTTAAAGGATTGCAAGATTGATAAGGAGGGTTTACAATTGATTCTGAATGTGTTATCCAAGCTTGGTCCTGATTATTTTTTGTTTGTTTCTAGCTTTCACACCAATAGGAATTCTATGGGAACTGCATATGTTGTTCCTACATTCAATGCATTTTCAGATCTTCTAATCCAAGAGAAAGTGAAGCTGATTCAAATGGGTCTCATCAAGGTTTCCAAGTCATAAGCATTGATGCCTAGTGAGCCTAAGGTACAGAAAGAATCAGGGCATCTTGATCAAAAACAAGAGAAGAAAAAGAAAAAGCCACAGAAAAAATTTGAATCCTCTTCCTCAAAATGGGAATCATATAAGAAGGAGAATCCCACATGTGCATATTGCAAGAAATATGGGCATGATGAACATCAATGTTACTTAAAAAAAAAATTTGAGTTGAAGAATCTTTTAGCAAAGCATAAAATCAATTTTCCTTCAACTATGTCAAAGGATTCATCATCTTCTTCTAAACCGAAGTCAGAGAAACAAAAGGGGAAAGCACTTGTTGTAGTTATATATTCTGAGTCAGGGAGATGGATCCTAGATTTTGGAGCTTCACATCACATGACTTCATCACAAAGTATGTTCTCTTGATTTGAAACTTCTTTATCATCAAACAACCTGGTGGCTAACAACACATATATGTGTGTTTGTGGGAAATGATCTATTGACATAGACAAAGGATCATTCAATGATTTCCTTTGTGTTCCTTCATTGTCAACAAATACCTTTCTATCTATCAGATCACACATGGTGGGGAAGGAAGGAGTGTTGAGTTCACACCAAATTATGTGATTATTCAGGATTTGCATAGCAAAGATGTTGTTGCAGTTGGGGAGGAAGATCATCAATCTTGTGTATACACCTTCTCACATTTTTCCTTTGATATTCCTTCAACTAATGTACACACTAAGGCATCTAGTGTGGAAAATTTTGAGGAGATTTAGAATGGTCTAGGGAATCTTGGCATTATTTCAACTGAGGTTCAAGAGACATGTGTTGAGACTTCATCTCCTACATCACCTGTTATTTCTGATGATATTGGTATTGCTACATCCATGGCTTTTATTGAATTAGTGCAACAAGAAATTCATTGTCTTCTAGACACAACTACTTGGGATGAGTACTTGATAGACATTGCAGGTTTGTTTTGTGAGTCCTATCTTGTAGACTTGGAGGACACAATTGATCTATTTAGGATCTAGGACAAATTGCTTACAGAATGCGTAATGTAAAAGATCACTTAATACAATGCTTAACATAAATGATTACATAATAAAATGCTCAACTGAATAAATGAACATAATATAAATGCCAAGATAATGAACTAAAAAGAAAGAGAGAAGAATAAGAGGAGACAAACACAATTGATAATGGAGTTCGTCCCTAAGGACTACGTCTCCGGGCCCCTCTCCAACAGAGTGACCGATTTGATTATACTCCAAAATCAGTTACAATTGCGACAGCATCATTCCCTTCAAGCACATCGATATCACAACATAACTTCGACGTACAGGAACAATTACAATCATCTCCCGAGCATTCTCTCGTTCTCACCACCTGGACTTGGAAAAACAAGGCCTACACCCTTCTTTTTATACAAAAAGTTTGCCTAATTAGGCTTAACCATCAAATTAATGACATAACTCCCTCTAATAGCTCGTATCCTGACTTATTTATCCTCTGAAATCTTTTGGTTGAGGTGGTTAGTGTGAATCTTGTTTGTTTTGGCTTAATATGCCTTTTGGTTAAGGGTCAGCCATCAAAACGTTAACAAAACCAAACTAACTCTTAACATATATTAGGAGTCGTTGGTGGTCTATCGGTGTTAATAAAATTTACTCGCCGTGCGGTCGGGGGTTCCAAACCTCCGCTGGCCATTTTTAGAACCAAACTCCAAACAGTCTCACAACAAAAGAAACAACAAACCATATATAGGTAATATACCTGCCACGGGTGTAACGGTCAACGGGCCAGCTACTATCGGGGGGATCGTGGGTTCAAATCCGCGTGAATATTTTGTTAAAACAAACTAACAACTTCACCGATAACCCGTTGTGGATTGAGACACGTGTCACGATGCTATTCGAAAACTTCGGATGATGTGTCCGCTGACAAAGCCACTCATGAGGATAACCATACTGCTGATTGGGAGACACGTGTCATAGTACTATTCGCTGAAGGTGCTGTCGAGACCGTTGACGTGTCGCTGACTAGACTGATGACGCGTATGCTGACTGTGATGCCGTACTGTACGGCTGGACACGTGTCACCCACTGATTGGTCCGTATCGTCTGACTCACATGCCACGTGTCAGGCCAAAATTTGTCCCTGTGGATTTCGTACGGTACGGACTGACACGCTAGCATGATGATGTCATCATCCGTACAGTCAGCTCAAAAGTCAACTCGAAACTTTGACTGCCAATATCTTGAGCATCTGATGTCGGATTTCGACGAAACGAACATTGCCGGAATCGTCTCGACGAGCTCTTCGCGATGACGCTGGTTCTGTTGATTTCCAAGATGATTATTTTTTCCGCCTTCTGGATGCCCCTGAAGCCAGTTTGACTAGAAGTTTGACCGGCCGTAACTTGCACAGACGGATTGAGACACGTGCCACGATGCTATTCGAAAACTCTGGATGATGTGTCCGCTAACGAAGCCACTCACAAGGATAACCATACTGCTGACTGGGAGACTCGTGTCATAGTACTATTCGTCGAAGGTGCTGTCAAGACCATTGACGTGTCGCTGACTGGACTGATGACGCGTATGCTGACTGTGATGCCGTACTATATGGCTGGACACGTGTCACCCACTGATTGGTCCGTACCGTCTGACTCACATGCCACGTGTCAGGCCAAAATTCATCCCTGTGGATTTCGTACGGTACGGACTGACACGCCAGCATGATGACATCATCATCCGTACAGTCAGCTCAAAAGTCAACTCGAAACTTTGACTGCCAATATCTTGAGCATCTGATGTCGGATTTCGATGAAACGAGCATTGTCGAAATTGTCTCGATGAGCTCTTCGCGATGACGCTAGTTTCGTTGATTTCCAAGATGATTATTTTTTTCGCCTTCTGGACGCCCCTGAAGCTAGTTTGACTAGAAGTTTGACCGGCCGTAACTTGCACAAACGGAGTCCTTTTCGCCCCGTTCAAGATGCATTGGAATCAAGACGTCGTTCTCTTTTTGATGATGTTGAATTATGGAGTATTGGGAACACTTCAATTTTCACTGAAAAATTGTCCCTTGGATCAACAATTGAGTGCATAGATCATATTCTCTTTGATGAAGTTTCTCTATCTTCAACAGATGTTGAGGGGAAACCTTTTGACCCTCTTGTTATTTACCCACATGATCATTCCTCACAGTTTGACATGATTGTGGCTACTATTAAGCAACTTTTGGAGGAGGCACCTTTTTCTTTAGAGGAGATATCTTTTTCTTTGGATTTTGTTCTACATCCATCTCCACTAGGTTTTGGATTGTCATCTTCTGCAATGTGACCTAGAATACCTAATTTGATGGTAACAATTATCGGCATTGACATGGGGACACCTGAGCAGAGTTCAAATACATCATACATTTTCATCATTATTCCTTCATATTCCTTTTAGGAATGGGAAGCTTTCCTACATACATCCTTGGTTTTCTTTCTTCCCAAGGGGAGGAATATTGTTCGTTGATCTTGGATCATCTTCAACTTCTTGTGTCAAGCATTCACCAATAATGCGGGAGATTCTACATTGGGGGACTGCATGGTCTCTCCTCTTCTCTCTTGGGGAGGAGTTTTTTCCTATGGGTTTTCTCTTTCTCATATTTTGAGAGGTTTCGTCATTGTACATGGGTACCTAACATGGCCTTATAGTTGAGACCCATCTTTGCATTGTTTCATCCTTTCACCCACCTAAGCTATGTTTAAGGGGCAGTGTTAGTGTAGGTTTAATATTATTTTTCCTACACATTATTAAGCATACTTAGGTTATAGGAGACATGGTTTATATGAGGACATGTGGCGTAATCCATCAATTACATGTGTCGCTCTCACCCACACTTGGGTGGTTGAGTCTCATACCTCCTTTTGGCCTTTTACACCACCTCACAAAACCTCTATCCTATCTCCTTTTGAGTAGGTTATGCCACATGTTTCAAATTTTCCAAGTAGGCATAACTCCCACCTAATTTGGTTATTTGGGAGTTATTTCCCCTCTTGGAATTATATGCCCACATTATTCCTATATAATCAACACTCATCTCTCCCACCTATATAGTCCAGATGAGCTCATATCATTTTGGTTAGTTCAAGGGAGTGTTGATGCATATTATATCATCTTGAGTGTGATAAAATCATAATTTGGTTACTACACCATATTCCAACAATCCATCCTCTTGTTGCTCTTGTGTAGAAGGATCATCTTGGTTTTGCAGGTGATCTTGGGTGCTCGAGTTCATCAAAAACTCTTACATAAGGAGTTCTAGGTAGGAGATGAAGTCATGGTTCATTTGTGAAAGGAAAGGTTTCTATTTGGTACATAAAAGTTAAAGATGAAGAAGTTTGGACCATGCAAGATCCTGAAGAAGCATTATTCGAGAAATGATTGAGGTAGAGTTGCCTAGTGGAATAAAAATTTCTCCTATGTTCAACATTACTAATTTGATAGAGTATCATGAAGGTGATATAGAGGATGGGCCAATAAAAGAATAGTGTAAAATTCCAACACCTACTTCAGAGAACATAGAGATAGAAGAAATCTCAGATAGCCATGTGGGTAGAAGTACAAGGAATAGGCAGTATGAAGAATATCTAGCTAAATGGAAAGGAAGGCCTGTTGAAGATTCATCATGGTTGTCTAAGGCTAAGGTTAACTGTCTTGGTTTCCCTCTAACTCCTAAGATGTGATAGGATCACTTTTCAAATTACCCTGGGTGTCTGATGTAGGAGCATCTAGTGGTGTAGGGGAAATCTTGCATCACCTAAAAAAATATTTTATTTAATTTCATTAGTTGTTTTGAGTTTAATGATGGCACTTAAGGGGCATAAGACAGTCAAAAGTAAAAAATAGTGAAAAATGGTCACTTACTATTTTTAGTAATTTGACCTAAATGGGCTCGTATGGACATTAAAATTTACCTCGAGGAGCAAAACTAATAAAAATTTTGGGTCGTAAAAGAATCATCTCAATGATGTCCTTTTCTTGTTCAATAATTTTTTTCATAGAGGGATAGGGGAAATTAAGATTCTCATGTATTTCAATGATTGTATTTTCTAACATCAAAGTATCTTCTTCACCACTAGGAGAGATACTAGTAGAATGATAAATGTTATTGTTATGATTGGCTAAAGTTTCACTTCTTTTTCCCATAATTTCTTCAAAAGCAGGATAGGTAGGGGAAGAAACATAAAGAGGGTTTTCATAGATCTTAAAGATTTGATTATTTAACATCAACATATCCTCACCATTTACAACATTATCACAAGAGGGGAAGATGTTGGGAGATGAATGTAGACTAGTTGAAGTGTTATGTAGGTAGGTTTCAATGGTCTCTTGTTGTGTTATGTGATCATCATGACTACCTATTGTTATGTCTTCTTGTTTAGTAATTTCTTGCCTAATAGGAGAGGTAAGAGGAGAGAAACAACTAGGATTGTCAAAACTCTCATTGATTAGTTCTTCTAACACTAAAATATCTTCACAACTAGGAGAGATATTAGGAGAAGAACAAATGTGATAGTTATGATTACTCAAGGTTGTATTCTCTTTCACCAAAATAACCTCACTCATGGAAGGGATACTAGAAGAGGGATCAATGAAAAACAAAAAGAGTGAGGAGAGGACATCATATTCATATGCATTTAACAAAACTTTCTTACAAAACTCAACAAGATCTAAAAATAGAACATGAAGTATGATAACTATAGATTTTTGCAATGAAAACATGATGTAATGATTGTCCTACAAATTTGAAATGCAACAATTATAGAGAAAACATGCAAAAGGATAATGCAATTTTTAGATTTCAAACAAGGTAATTTACTGATTACACTATGCAATAATCTGAAAGTGAAATGTTGTAAATGAAAATTTGGAATTAAGCAATGTATGAAATGAACCTAATTAAGCTAGATCTAATGAAATGAATGTAACAAAAAACTCATCCAATTGAAATAGATAACTAATGGTAGCAAACATAAGTGTAGAAACAAGGTTTTCAATGTTGTAAAAGGAAGTTTCAGGGCTGATCTGGTACTAATTCACCCAAAGGAGCATATGAGTCCTAGTCAGGGTATTTCGGGTGTTCAAATGGGTATGTGCAAGATCATCATGGAAAATATAGGCCCTTAAGTGGTGAAAAATTCAAAAAAATCAGAGTTAGGCAACTTGACGTAAAAATTTGAATAAGTTATTATTGATCATGTTTTTTGCACAATAACAGCCAGACAAAATATGATATCCTATCTCTCTTGAAAGGTAAATCTCTATTGGCAAGCCTCAAGAGATAACCCCAAGGTCTCTAATGTTAGGTCTTGACGGTGCATAAACAACTCAGTAACGAAATGTGAAAATGTTGGTAATCACAATGGGACCTTACAACAAGCAAAATGTTGAATCAATTTTATCAGATCTAACAATCTGATGATACCTCAATCCTAGATTTAACCTAATAATTAAAGAAATGGAAAAAGAGAAAAGTTTCAGAGATATTTCTAAATCTAATACTACTCCTAGGATTAATGATGAAAGTAACCAATACTCGAAATGGACCAATCCTTCAATACTAATTTCTACTTGATCAAGATAAATCTACAATCTCATAGAAAATAGTGTAATCTTCTGGGGTGTTAAGATTTTCAAATTGTAAACATTCATTCAGATAACCCTATTGTAGTTAAAATGAACAAATCCTCACAATAGAACTTAAGCATACGGGATGTAAAGTCCAGGCTAACTTTGAAAAGCAACTAACAATCAATTGGTTGTGAAAAGTATGGACTGAAGGATTGCTGCAACATTCAAATATTAAATCACAAATGGTATTGAACCCAAACCTAATCTAAAAATTAACCTTCTCAAAGCAATTTTAAAGATGGAATAACAGGAACCATGCAAAACAAAAGAAACAAGTATGGCACCAAATCATAATGTCATTTCTTGTATTCAAATTGTTCACTATAGCAACAATTCTAGCTTTCTGTTACAATGTTTGCTTGAGGGAAACTACCTACTAACTTACTCTACTTCTAAATAGCTCTGCTCAAATTCTAACCTTCTAACTATTTCTAATTGCTCTAACAACAACCCCTTACAAAGAGGCGAAATGCCCAATATATAGAAATCCCCAGGAATCTGTCAGCCAGGCAAGGGTTTCGCAGCAATAACTCAGCACAACAACCTAGCCAAGAGAGTCTTTGAAATGGACCTCAAACAGGCATTAAATGCACATCCCATCCAATTTGGCCTAAGATCCGCAGTGTAGCTCGAATGATGCATGGGAAGATAATAGGGAAGCACAAATCACGCCCAGCCCATCATTAGCTCTCTTCCCTATTATCCCCACACTGATCTGACTCTTCCTGTAGCTTCAAGAATGCTGCATCTAAGTCAACTACAGGTGGTACTGGCAAAACCTTAAGTTGCCTCTCAATGGACGCAATCTTGTCCTTTGAGTGTTTGACCGACCTATCCCAATGTACCTTATATGTCACATGCTTATCAATAACTGCAAGGTAGTTGGATGCATCATCCAGTTGGTGCTCAAAAATAGAACCATCATCAAGTGGTGCATACACGTCATGCTAACACTCTCTCAACTGTTCCAGGCTCAAGTACTTGGGTGCGATCTTTCATCTTCCCCTCATGATTTCAAAGAATGGAATGGAACCATTGCAAACCCTAGTTAGGGTGTCATCAATCTACTTCCTTCATTTGTAAATATTTTTAACACTTTATGCCTAATTTGTAGTGCCTCGAACCACTCCCAAGGTTCGGAAGCTCTAGAAGAAGGAAGAATCTCGTCACTTACCAGCCCGTCCCGGGTGTACTCCATTAGAGTCCTGGTTTTCTACAGAAGGAGGTCCGTATCCTCCTTATCTTGTGCCAACACCTATTTCAACCATTCAATCGCCATGATAGCATCCTTCCTAATTGATAAAATCTCCTTAATAGCTTCATCACCCTTTTCTTGCACCCCTTTCAACCAATTCATAGTGGCAAGGGTGGAAGCCTTCATCTTTTCTAGCTAATTTATGGTCTCCCGAGGCAGAGGATTGGTAGCAGAGGAAGAAGGATTAATGGCCTGCAGTGGTTTCATCAATTCCTCCAAGCATTTCTTGAGATTTTTTTTTTCTTTCTTTAGTTCTTGCTTGGTCTTCACTTCCCTTCTCAATCTATCCACCATGACTGCACTGGAGACCTCATAGTCCTCAATATCCTGCTCAACTGATGTAGGCCTGAGATTAAAAGTATGTATATTATAGTCATTTCCAGCCACATCGTCTCTATTTTTGTCTAGAACAGGGGTAGCAATATGAACAACCTTGTTATGTGCCTCATCTCTCTCAACCCGTGAGATCACCCTAGCCTTCTTCTTACTTTTATCTTTTCCAATCCTAGCTAGTAATGCATCCCAGTTCAGTGGACTATCCTCCACTACCACTTGATTTCTCTTTACTTCTTTCTCCAACCAACTAGGGACAGTGGACTCCAATTGCACTTTGGCTTGTTTTTCCTCTACTTTTTGACCCTTAGGTGCTTCCTCTTCCAAATTTTGTTTCTTAGGAGCTTCATCTTTATTCCCCTCTTCTTCTTCAACATGACCCTCTTCATGTGTAGGTGAGGGAACCTTTTTTGCCTCTTCCTCCCTTGGAGGAGATTCAACTACTTCATTCCTAACTAGTGACCCTGCATACATAACCAAGGGAGACTGAATTATCCTTTCAATGTCCGCCTTTGTACAGTGGAGTTCACCTTCATGGAATTCCTCACCCTTAGTGTCTGGGTGATCCTCAACATTCTCCTCCTCACCTAGTTCACTTTGGGTTTCATGAGCGGGAGGGATGTCATCCTGCTGCTCCTCATGGGAAGCCACTAGAGGTAGGTCAGCCTTAGGCACACTATCCTTGGGAGAAGGAGTCCTAGACTTCCTTGCATACACTTTGGCCTTCTCCCCTGAACTTTCAACTTTTATTACTGGTGGGGCAACTTCTTCACCAACCTTGGAGCTAGCCTTCTCTGATAATTTGACAATTCTTTTCCTCCTCTTGGGTACAGGATCATCAGCCTCAGGATCCTACATTTCGATCTCTTTCTGCTTGAACTTCTTAGTCCTTGTTCTCCTCTTGGCCTTAGGCTTCCTCTATTTTTCTAGTTCCTAGGCTTCTTCCTCTTGAATACCTTTAGATTTACTTTTAACGGGAGAGTCCAGTTTGCCCTTGCCTTTGGGATCCTGCTTGGTGGATTCTTCAGAAGTAGAATGGGAAATCTAAGTCCCACATCAGGGCATACATGCATGTTACTCTCTTGTTCTCCAACTCCCATACCGTGTGTTTGAGCCATATCCTAGTAAATTTGAGGATTGGATCCATCAACTATTTTAGTTCTGTCTTCTCCTCTTCCAACCAATCAACATCACCAATTGGTTTGTCCTTTACTGCTTCATAGGCATGATCCTGGATTAAGTTCCCATCATCCTCCAATTGATCAGGAACTGCCCTTATGTTGTATAATTAGATTGCATCTACTGGAAGCTGAGAGAATTTCTTCTTTCTAACCTCATATTCATCACTGCAGTTAGCCCAGTAGTCCTCTAAGTTGACCTTGTGGAAATATTCTCTGCTGGCCCTCCTTTGAGCCTCTCCTGTGATGTCAAATCTGGATCTCTTGGAGTGGACAGACAAGCCCAGAGTACTCAATTCTTCCTCTAAAGCTTGGGAAAAACCAATGGAAGGACATACCTCTCCAGTGCCAATCCTTAGGGGAAAATCCCCACCAAATCCTATCTTGTGCTTGTCCCTTTTGACAATGGCATCGAAGTCACAAATCTTCCTA
The DNA here is from genome assembly GCA_007258455.2 of Sequoia sempervirens. Taxonomy (NCBI): domain Eukaryota; kingdom Viridiplantae; phylum Streptophyta; class Pinopsida; order Cupressales; family Cupressaceae; genus Sequoia; species Sequoia sempervirens. Next base: position 8,930 of record VDFB02016810.1, on the reverse strand, counting down.
GTGACTTCCAACAATATGATGTGGTCGGTGGGATACCTTGGAAGTCTGTATGAGGCCTTCTGGCAGCCATCAATCCATATATAGGAGAAATTTGGGAATTAAATGAACCAGGCTCCATATTTCTTGATGAGCTCTTTGGCTTGATCTGAAATTCTAACATGCTCTGCTTCCTGAAGCATTCTGGTAATATGCATGGTAAATGCATCATTGGCCCTCCTGTAGTCCGAGCTTCCCAAATACAACTGAGGGTAAACCTCATAGATAACATCATGTCTGAAGATTCCCTTTGTATCCAATCCTCTGTAGGGATGGAATCTAGCCAGTGCATATACCAAATAGGAGGTCATTGTGAAGGTCTTTGTCTGCAACACATTGGAAAGTTGTTTGTGAATTACTTGGCTAAAGACCCCTGCCTAATGGTAGTCAATTTTCTCTTGTTCCATCCTTACAATTGCATAACACATCCAATTCTCAAATGTACCAGCACTCCTCAAACCAACCACCCTGCTAAGAAAGGTGATGGCATAATAGTACTCCCTCTTGAATTTTGCTCTGTACAGCTGCTTAGGGAACTTGGAATAGTGGGACTTGGGCTTCTCCAGCCAAGAGTTGATTAGCTGATGTGCTTTCACAGTCTGGTCATCGTAGAATTCCTGGGCTACTTCAATGGTGAATCCCACCACATAAGACTTGTCTGGCATGTCGAAGGTTTGGGCACTGGAGACCAGGTTGAGATTGGCAACGACCCTCCCTTGAGGCCCAATGATCCTCTGCATACCCTGATCATAGTACCTGGCGCATTTGAGGACCAACTCATAGCATTGCACTATAGAGGGGAAACTGGCTACATGTGACAAACTTGACTCTTTCATTCTCCTGGCCACCAAAGGAAGATCTTCAGCCACCATTCTTTCTTTAAATTCCTCATAGTCCCAGAGGCCAACATTTGTATTAGTGACTTCTGACCAGACAGAAGTGATCTTACTCTCAAGGACCTTGCTCTTAATCTCCAGCTTGATCTTCTCTACATTAGATAATGAGGAACCAGATGTTGCTTTGCTAGATTTAGCCTGTACTCAACATGAAAACATAATAAAAACCATAGGAAAGCAAAGTTAATCCATCAGAGCACCACTAGAATGCATCCCACATAGTCAAGGTGTTATTAAAATTCCTATAAAATGACCATAATAAATTTTGGGTTTCAAGACCATCCACGGAATCTAAGCCAGAGAGGAATTTTGGGATATTCCAGACTGATCAAATTCTAGCAAAAGAACCAAGAAACACCTACTTAACCATCAAACCTGATCATTTTCAATCAATAAATCACATGGGAGATCCAAATATGACATGAAATAATCATAAAATGTATCACAAATTATAAACGAATTCAATTATTTCATGTTCCTTTACATTTCATCAAATTTCAGGAAAATCCATGAGGGACGGATTCCCGTGAAGAACGAGTCAGATAGGACACTTCAAAAAATCAAGGAAATAGTGGATTTTAGAGAAATCCAGACTTGACAGATATCTGCGGTCAAGGAAATGTTTTGAACCAATGGAAATTCCCAGAATGTAGGTTTCAGAAAGAGTTGGGATCTCACGGAGAAGTCTCGACGAAGCCGTGAAGTTATGCCGAAAGATGCTATCAGAAAAGGTCTCGCCAAAACATGGTGGCTTCGGTGTAATGTCTTGGCGAATGGCGATATAGCAAATACCATTGATATGATCAAAGGACAGTCGGGGTAAGGTCTTGGTGAATGTTTCATGTCTCACTGACTGGTGGATTTAAACAATCACTTCAGTCAGACAATAGTTTATCGACATGAAGTCCTGGCGAAGTTGCAATGTCCTACCGACTAGGGCTCGGTTTGAATTCGGCCAGAGGTCTCAACGAAAAGACCTGGGCTTGCTAAGAAAAGAAGGCCTTGCTACAACATCCTGGCGAACACCAGTAGTCACCGCAAATCATGCAAAGATATCGGCAAGAGTTGGAATCTCGCGGTAAGGTCTCAGCGAAAGATGGATGTCTCCCCGACTGAAAGGAACAAAGCTTAGTGAAAGAAAACATGCTTGGTGAGAGGTCTCACTAAAAGTGAAAGTCACAGTGACAAACGAAAGATCGACAAGGCTTTAGGGGCCTACTCTGACATCTCACCGAACTCGAAGGGTTACAACGACTAAAAGGAACAAAGCTTGATGAAAGAAAAAGTTCTCGGTGAAAGGTCACAGTGAAGGACGGATGTCCTGGAAAAAAGATGACTATCGGTAAAGCTACTAAATCCCGCTATGACCTCTTGGCGACTAGGACTTGTCTTACCAAAAGCGAGTATGAACAAGTACGTCGATGAGACATCTCCTTGCGAGGGGAGGTCTCGGTGAAAGTAAAAATCTCGCCGACTGATATGCATAGAGGATTTCATCGGTGTAAAAATGATAGTCACATCGATCCAACATGAACCTAGGAAGACTACTTCGATGAACCTTAAGGTGGTCAATATGATATCTCAACAATTTCAAATGGTCACAACCAAGGGAATCCGGAAGGGACAGAGAGTCCCGACTTCATCCAGACACTGAACCAACTAAGGATTTTGAAAAGTTTAACTTAGGGCAAGTCTAAGACAGACCTCATATGAATTTTCCTTGCATTCTAGGTCAATCCTAAGATGAAATCACCTAAAATGGCACTTCTGTAGGTCCAAACCCGATTCATCCCCCATTAGCACACAAGAAAGCTCAGAATTTAGTTGTTTCACTGTTGATTCATCACTAGGGTCTACTAATCACTCTCAGGTGAGATTCATTAAAATGCAGACAGATACATGAACTCAAAACTAGCCTAAGAGATGACAAAAGGATGTAATACCGAACAACCCTAGCACAAAATAAACACTTACATAGGAATTCAAATCCCACAAGCACTATTCATAATTTAATTCAAAGCAGATTAATCAGACACATACCATTATAAAGTGAGAATTGGTCCCAGAAGCAGCAAACGTGAAGCTCAATGGTGTCTGCAACGAACACAAGCGATAATGCACAAGAAATCACCACAAAATTAATCAAGTCAAAGCCAAATGTCCCCAAAATCCCAACCAAACACTCGCAAGAAAGCACCTCTTAGCTCAAACGATGGCAAATAATGAACATAATGGCGCAAAAGATCTTAGAATCAGGTTAAATACACTTCCCAGAGCATGTACGAAGCCATTAATGCAATCAATAGGTTAATCAGAAAACCTGAGAAGCCGACGACAAGGTAGAATCTGAGAAAATTTGTCTCACACAGAAATCCACGAAGACCCAAAATCCCCAAATGACAAGGGCTCAATCGAAAATCAAGCAGGATCCGAGAAAATCCGCCCAGGGTGAAAAATCCCGAATCCGAGCAAAAGCCTGAAATCCACCCAGAACTTAAGATTTTCAAAGAATAGCCTGGGGAAAACACTTAGGCATTCAAAATAAACATTTAAGCATATGCCCAAGTGAGACAAAACCTCAAAAGAAAGGGCCCAAAACACCAAAACTGAAGCGAAAGAGGGTCCCTGCTTATAGCGGGGCGTGTGCTCGAAAAATTGCACAATAGTTATCTGTATTATTTCAAAAATATGTAAGAAAAGAATTTGTAGAAAATTAAATGTAGTTTCTAAACTACTAGTTTTTTTTTTAAATCTATTTGGTGAAAATTTGAAATTTCAATGTAGTAGTACTTAAAATCGGGAAAAATAAGAACTAGGTGTCGTTTGACCACTCTAATCACAATAAAATGATATTTTTATTTTAGATATAAGTAGAGGACCCATGTTCCAGATGTGATGCATATTTTTTTGTAATTTTTATCCAAGTAAATAATTAATTATGAATTTTTTTACACCTTTTAAGAAATATAAAACTCGTGATGTTTGACCACCTTAACTTGGTCAAAAACCTCATGAAATTCAATTTTATTTTAATCCTATAATATGTAGCCATAGAATATGATGCATGTTCTCTGATTCAAAAAATATGATACCATTTGAAAGCTATAGATGTTTTTCAATCAGCCTATCAATTAGGACTTTAGTCATAATTCAAATAGAAAATGAATAATAATTATTTATTAAATTCAAAGTAAAGCATAATTTATATTGGTGGAAAGTTGAGAATCTCCTTTAAACACCCTTTTTGTTTCATCAATTTTGGTTAAAAAAAAGTCATCAACCACATAACCTACACATACCCATCATATCGCCACTTTTTGGCCCATCATGATCTTGCATATACTGAAATGTTGAAAAATGCACAAGGGTATGTGCAAGATCATCATGGAAAAACTAAGCCCTTAAGTGGAAAAAGATTCAGAAAAATAAGAGTTAGGCAACTTGATGTAAAAATTTGAATAAGTTATCTATATTATTTCAAAAATATGTTTCAATAGAATCTATAGAAAATTGAATGTATTATCTAAACTACTAGGTTTTTTTTTAAATTAAAAAAATCTATTTGGTGAAAATTTGAAATTTCAATGTAGTAGTACTTAAATTTTAGGGAAAAAATAAGAAGTAGGTGTTTGTTTGACCACCCTAACTACAATAAAATGATAATATTTTTTTATAATATTTTAGATATAAGTAGAGGACTCATGTCTCAATTTGATGCATTTTTTTGTAATTTTTTTCCAATGAAATAATTAATTATAATTTTTTATTACAACTTTTAAAAAATATAAAAACTCGTATGTCTGACCACCTTAACTTGGTCAAAACTTCATGAAATTCATTTTTTCTTTCTTTAATCCTATAGTATGTGAAGCATAGAATGTGATGCATGTTTTGGATTCAAAAAATGTGATACCATTTGAAAGCTATATATGTTTTTCAATTAACCCATCAATTAGGACTTTAGTCATAATTCAAATAGAAAATGAATAATAATTACTTATTAAATTCAAAGTAAAGAATAATTTATATTGGTGGAAAGCTAATAATCTCCTTTAAAAACCTTTTTCATTTCATCAATTTTGGGTAAAAAAATTTGTCAGCCACATACCCATCATATTGCCACTTTTTGGCCCATCATGATCCTACACATACCCACAACAAAGAAATCCTAGAAAGTAGGCAAAAAAACCTGTACTAGGACTAAATCTCACAGAGAGGCATATCAGTCCTATTTTAGGGTTTTTGCATCATTTTGAAAAAAATTTGTGTGAATGTTATGTTTTTTGGTTAGGATGATGTTTAGGCTAAGTGCAATTATAGTTTATATATGAAATTCAATGATGCAAGATGCAAAAATGCAACCTATATGTACTTTCAGTAATGCAAGATATAGAAACCCTAGACTGTCAATTAACTAATAAAAACCATAATGCAATGTTAATGCAAACTAGATCTAGGACTATGATGCACTCCAAATCAGAATTAGGATGTTCTAAATGTAGGTTCACCAAAATGAAACAACAAAAGTTGGAAGAGAGAGATGGCTCCTCCTATTTCACATGAGTTTCATTCAAGGAAACCTTAGAGATCTCAATCCAAGGATGAAGTGAGGGGGAGATATTTGAAATAGGGTTTCCTAGGGTCTAAATAGAGACTAAAAAGGGGTTCACCACCAAGCTAGGGCTTGGAAAGACAAGAGATGAATGAATCATGCAAAGTATCATGCAAAAACTAACTAGATGACATAAGAAATGAAACTAAAATATAGAATATATAAAATTGGAAATGAAAAAAGGTGCACATGGAAGGGTGATGAGGTAAAAAAATCTCCAAAACCCTAAAAAAAATAATTTGATTCCCACTAGGACTCATACGACAATCTAGGTGATTTAGTCCTAGACTAGGGTTTCTATGCCAAAACTAGAATCTAACAATGTGTGATCTAAAATAACTAAAATCTAGAAAATGTGTTGTACTAGGACTCATATACCGCAAATGGAACATCAGTCCAACTCTACTTTTTTGGAGGTTTAAGACTTGATTCTGCTCTCCTATCTTTGCTCTTCCTTCTACACTTCATTTCCATATCTGAAACCTTGATTTGTAACATGTAGGTAACTTTCTATAAAGATGAAAACTTTTTAACAACTTGATAACCTTCTTCAACCTTGTAACCTAATCCTCAAAGGATCTTCAAGCTCCAAGAAACCTAGATCTACAATCACACATGTAGAGAGAGAAAAAATTGTTCATTTTTAGAGAATAGGAGTTTGCCTTGGTCAAACCTCATTTAGGTAATTAAACCGTGTGATGAAAAAATGAAATATGAACATGAAACATGAAATATGAAACATACACAATGATACCTTGAAAGATGTCTTGAGATGTAAATCAACAATCTAACAAGAAGTGGCCATGTAGAATGTAGATCTTGATCTTGAACTTTGATATGAAACAATGCTTGCAAATGGATCTAGGATTCTACATCACAACACTAGCTCAACAACATGCTTGATGCTTGATGATCTTGACATGTTGATGGATCTTGAATTGCTGCAACAAATGATGAAGAACTCTACCCTTGAATGGATTTAAAATTCTCTTGTAAACCCTCATGAAACTCTTATGAAATATTGTAATCATAAACTTGTTATTAGGAATGTTCTCTTGAAATTCTTAGGTGAAAATGAGTGAAATAACCTTGTATTTATACTTGTTTATTCCAAATTTCTCAAAATTACAACACTACAAGCTGACATCAGATCTAGGAGAATAAAATCCCACCAAGAATTTGAATTAAATTTTATTTTGGGCCACATGGGACTCATACGCCAGATGTGGCATATGAGTCCCATTAGGCTTAACTATGGGACACATTTTTCAAAAATGCTTAGAATGATCTATAAAATATAGATCAGGGCACTAAAACCTAGGTGGGATTCATATGCCCAAGGTGGCATATGAGTCCCAAATCACTAAATCTAGGCCACATAACCTAAAAGTACATGAATTATGATTGGATGTTGGTTTATGTTAGGATTATCATTGGAAAGGTGCATTAATTAAGGCTTTTGGATGCAAAATAGGGCCAATTAAGGCATAGATAAGCCCCATTAATTAATAAAACCATATATTAGTGTCAAAGTGTTAGGATACACTTTACAACACCATAAATATGGCACCATTAAGTTTATTTAATTTACAAGGGTCCTAAACTTAATGTGAAGGTGCAAATAAATACACTTTACAACATTAAAATAAGGAAAAATTAGGTCAATTTAGCTTAAAAGGGACCTAAACCTCATGTGAATGTGTAAAACACATTACAACACTAGATCAATGCAACATTAAGTTTATTTTAACATTAAGCATTCCCAAATCAAGCAAGGAAAAGGGATACTTTTTTCGTTGCCACAATTATATATTCATAAAGTTACAATTTCTCTACTTTGGAATTCAAAGAACAACAAAAAAGACTAACGTACCCATCCCAAATTACAAAGTCTAGATCTAGACCCTTTTATGAGAAACAAGAGTCCCTTATATATAAAAAAGTGATTATGTAAGCTCTCAAATGTAGTCACATGACTCGTGAATTTTTAAATTTACATATTAATGTTCACTTTTACATTTAGTTATCATTAGGACTAAACCCGCCTCAAGACATCATTTCAAAATATCACTCATAGAAGTAGTTGGAACCAACTTGAAGATATCCATTGAACCATTAGAAACTGTGTAGAGAATATGTTGACCACACCAAAAAAGATTAAAAAAATCAAAATTATTGAGAAATTGAAGCATGTTACATGAAGATCTTTTGAATGATTTGTCATTAGAGAAGAAAACAATGATAGCTATTGAGGAAGATGAAAAGATAGAAAAAATCCAAACTACATCCACTCGGCACAAGATGAAAAAAGAAAAGCAATTATAGACAATTATTCTATATACTTCTCGAGCCAAGAGTTATACCTTGCATTAGTAAACATACTCTAGTTTCTTTTACAAAATTATGTAGATTAGAGTCTAGCTTAACAAAGTTATTAATTGAATTTTTTAGTAATGCTAAATATGGTTTTTTGTTAGTATATGGGTAAGTGTACCAATATGTGATATAAAAAGGGGGTTTTAAGATGCCACATTTTTTGAAATCAAAAAATTTTGATATTCAATGAGAAAATGAAGATAGTTAAACTCAAAATTTGAAGATGCAACAAGAACAAGAGTTGTAGTTCTCTAAATCAACCTTGTAAACTACTATTTATTTTTCAAAATGGTAAAGATTATGGGTTTCAAAAAGGGGGATCACACAAAGTGACCCTATTTTTTTCAAAAAAAAATCACAGCGTTTAGGTGCTCCCTCTAAAATGTTAACCTTTTTTAAAATTTTAAAAATTGCTTTAGTTCAGAAATTAGTTAACACCATATAGTTTATGCTAGATTTTTCAACTAATTTTTTAATGAATATATGATTTTTTACTAATTTTTGAAGTGGAAACATCCTAAAAAAAAGAAATTTGAGTATGCTCACCCCTAAATGTTTTGAAAACTAATAAAAAATAAAATTTATTTTTTCAATATGTGCAAAATGGAGTCTAGTTTCTAAAAATGTAATTTGTTTCAAAATTTGATAAACAATTAAAAAACTATGCACAAAATACCAGATGTTGGTTTACGAAAAAAACAAACACACTAACAAAAGAAATTCAAGATGAAAACCTTAACATAACAAAAAATGTTAAAAAAATATATATGGTTAGATAGCTAAGAGAGAGCTTAGTGTCATCATCATATTTCTATGAATTTACATTGAAACACTTGCAAACTTGATGGAGAGCATGGCCAAAAATAGAATTTTTGTTACCTTTTCCAAAAAACATGTCTTTGGAATGAAATGGCCAAGGAAAATCCAACACAAATGGTTGGTATTTCTCAATGTAAATCATTTGGTGAGTGCAAAATTTGGCGTTAGCTCAAGCCAAATGAAAATGCATT